>CAWVQG010000097.1:60000-77500 GCA_963932195.1 Empis livida
TCTGTCTCTGTCTCTGTCTCTGTCTCTGTCTCTGTCTCTGTCTCTGTCTCTGTCTCTGTCTCTGTCTCTGTCTCTGTCTCTGTCTCTGTCTCTGTCTCTGTCTCTGTCTCTGTCTCTGTCTCTGTCTCTGTCTCTGTCTCTGTCTCTGTCTCTGTCTCTGTCTCTGTCTCTGTCTCTGTCTCTGTCTCTGTCTCTGTCTCTGTCTCTGTCTCTGTCTCTGTCTCTGTCTCTGTCTCTGTCTCTGTCTCTGTCTCTGTCTCTGTCTCTGTCTCTGTCTCTGTCTCTGTCTCTGTCTCTGTCTCTGTCTCTGTCTCTGTCTCTGTCTCTGTCTCTGTCTCTGTCTCTGTCTCTGTCTCTGTCTCTGTCTCTGTCTCTGTCTCTGTCTCTGTCTCTGTCTCTGTCTCTGTCTCTGTCTCTGTCTCTGTCTCTGTCTCTGTCTCTGTCTCTGTCTCTGTCTCTGTCTCTGTCTCTGTCTCTGTCTCTGTCTCTGTCTCTGTCTCTGTCTCTGTCTCTGTCTCTGTCTCTGTCTCTGTCTCTGTCTCTGTCTCTGTCTCTGTCTCTGTCTCTGTCTCTGTCTCTGTCTCTGTCTCTGTCTCTGTCTCTGTCTCTGTCTCTGTCTCTGTCTCTGTCTCTGTCTCTGTCTCTGTCTCTGTCTCTGTCTCTGTCTCTGTCTCTGTCTCTGTCTCTGTCTCTGTCTCTGTCTCTGTCTCTGTCTCTGTCTCTGTCTCTGTCTCTGTCTCTGTCTCTGTCTCTGTCTCTGTCTCTGTCTCTGTCTCTGTCTCTGTCTCTGTCTCTGTCTCTGTCTCTGTCTCTGTCTCTGTCTCTGTCTCTGTCTCTGTCTCTGTCTCTGTCTCTGTCTCTGTCTCTGTCTCTGTCTCTGTCTCTGTCTCTGTCTCTGTCTCTGTCTCTGTCTCTGTCTCTGTCTCTGTCTCTGTCTCTGTCTCTGTCTCTGTCTCTGTCTCTGTCTCTGTCTCTGTCTCTGTCTCTGTCTCTGTCTCTGTCTCTGTCTCTGTCTCTGTCTCTGTCTCTGTCTCTGTCTCTGTCTCTGTCTCTGTCTCTGTCTCTGTCTCTGTCTCTGTCTCTGTCTCTGTCTCTGTCTCTGTCTCTGTCTCTGTCTCTGTCTCTGTCTCTGTCTCTGTCTCTGTCTCTGTCTCTGTCTCTGTCTCTGTCTCTGTCTCTGTCTCTGTCTCTGTCTCTGTCTCTGTCTCTGTCTCTGTCTCTGTCTCTGTCTCTGTCTCTGTCTCTGTCTCTGTCTCTGTCTCTGTCTCTGTCTCTGTCTCTGTCTCTGTCTCTGTCTCTGTCTCTGTCTCTGTCTCTGTCTCTGTCTCTGTCTCTGTCTCTGTCTCTGTCTCTGTCTCTGTCTCTGTCTCTGTCTCTGTCTCTGTCTCTGTCTCTGTCTCTGTCTCTGTCTCTGTCTCTGTCTCTGTCTCTGTCTCTGTCTCTGTCTCTGTCTCTGTCTCTGTCTCTGTCTCTGTCTCTGTCTCTGTCTCTGTCTCTGTCTCTGTCTCTGTCTCTGTCTCTGTCTCTGTCTCTGTCTCTGTCTCTGTCTCTGTCTCTGTCTCTGTCTCTGTCTCTGTCTCTGTCTCTGTCTCTGTCTCTGTCTCTGTCTCTGTCTCTGTCTCTGTCTCTGTCTCTGTCTCTGTCTCTGTCTCTGTCTCTGTCTCTGTCTCTGTCTCTGTCTCTGTCTCTGTCTCTGTCTCTGTCTCTGTCTCTGTCTCTGTCTCTGTCTCTGTCTCTGTCTCTGTCTCTGTCTCTGTCTCTGTCTCTGTCTCTGTCTCTGTCTCTGTCTCTGTCTCTGTCTCTGTCTCTGTCTCTGTCTCTGTCTCTGTCTCTGTCTCTGTCTCTGTCTCTGTCTCTGTCTCTGTCTCTGTCTCTGTCTCTGTCTCTGTCTCTGTCTCTGTCTCTGTCTCTGTCTCTGTCTCTGTCTCTGTCTCTGTCTCTGTCTCTGTCTCTGTCTCTGTCTCTGTCTCTGTCTCTGTCTCTGTCTCTGTCTCTGTCTCTGTCTCTGTCTCTGTCTCTGTCTCTGTCTCTGTCTCTGTCTCTGTCTCTGTCTCTGTCTCTGTCTCTGTCTCTGTCTCTGTCTCTGTCTCTGTCTCTGTCTCTGTCTCTGTCTCTGTCTCTGTCTCTGTCTCTGTCTCTGTCTCTGTCTCTGTCTCTGTCTCTGTCTCTGTCTCTGTCTCTGTCTCTGTCTCTGTCTCTGTCTCTGTCTCTGTCTCTGTCTCTGTCTCTGTCTCTGTCTCTGTCTCTGTCTCTGTCTCTGTCTCTGTCTCTGTCTCTGTCTCTGTCTCTGTCTCTGTCTCTGTCTCTGTCTCTGTCTCTGTCTCTGTCTCTGTCTCTGTCTCTGTCTCTGTCTCTGTCTCTGTCTCTGTCTCTGTCTCTGTCTCTGTCTCTGTCTCTGTCTCTGTCTCTGTCTCTGTCTCTGTCTCTGTCTCTGTCTCTGTCTCTGTCTCTGTCTCTGTCTCTGTCTCTGTCTCTGTCTCTGTCTCTGTCTCTGTCTCTGTCTCTGTCTCTGTCTCTGTCTCTGTCTCTGTCTCTGTCTCTGTCTCTGTCTCTGTCTCTGTCTCTGTCTCTGTCTCTGTCTCTGTCTCTGTCTCTGTCTCTGTCTCTGTCTCTGTCTCTGTCTCTGTCTCTGTCTCTGTCTCTGTCTCTGTCTCTGTCTCTGTCTCTGTCTCTGTCTCTGTCTCTGTCTCTGTCTCTGTCTCTGTCTCTGTCTCTGTCTCTGTCTCTGTCTCTGTCTCTGTCTCTGTCTCTGTCTCTGTCTCTGTCTCTGTCTCTGTCTCTGTCTCTGTCTCTGTCTCTGTCTCTGTCTCTGTCTCTGTCTCTGTCTCTGTCTCTGTCTCTGTCTCTGTCTCTGTCTCTGTCTCTGTCTCTGTCTCTGTCTCTGTCTCTGTCTCTGTCTCTGTCTCTGTCTCTGTCTCTGTCTCTGTCTCTGTCTCTGTCTCTGTCTCTGTCTCTGTCTCTGTCTCTGTCTCTGTCTCTGTCTCTGTCTCTGTCTCTGTCTCTGTCTCTGTCTCTGTCTCTGTCTCTGTCTCTGTCTCTGTCTCTGTCTCTGTCTCTGTCTCTGTCTCTGTCTCTGTCTCTGTCTCTGTCTCTGTCTCTGTCTCTGTCTCTGTCTCTGTCTCTGTCTCTGTCTCTGTCTCTGTCTCTGTCTCTGTCTCTGTCTCTGTCTCTGTCTCTGTCTCTGTCTCTGTCTCTGTCTCTGTCTCTGTCTCTGTCTCTGTCTCTGTCTCTGTCTCTGTCTCTGTCTCTGTCTCTGTCTCTGTCTCTGTCTCTGTCTCTGTCTCTGTCTCTGTCTCTGTCTCTGTCTCTGTCTCTGTCTCTGTCTCTGTCTCTGTCTCTGTCTCTGTCTCTGTCTCTGTCTCTGTCTCTGTCTCTGTCTCTGTCTCTGTCTCTGTCTCTGTCTCTGTCTCTGTCTCTGTCTCTGTCTCTGTCTCTGTCTCTGTCTCTGTCTCTGTCTCTGTCTCTGTCTCTGTCTCTGTCTCTGTCTCTGTCTCTGTCTCTGTCTCTGTCTCTGTCTCTGTCTCTGTCTCTGTCTCTGTCTCTGTCTCTGTCTCTGTCTCTGTCTCTGTCTCTGTCTCTGTCTCTGTCTCTGTCTCTGTCTCTGTCTCTGTCTCTGTCTCTGTCTCTGTCTCTGTCTCTGTCTCTGTCTCTGTCTCTGTCTCTGTCTCTGTCTCTGTCTCTGTCTCTGTCTCTGTCTCTGTCTCTGTCTCTGTCTCTGTCTCTGTCTCTGTCTCTGTCTCTGTCTCTGTCTCTGTCTCTGTCTCTGTCTCTGTCTCTGTCTCTGTCTCTGTCTCTGTCTCTGTCTCTGTCTCTGTCTCTGTCTCTGTCTCTGTCTCTGTCTCTGTCTCTGTCTCTGTCTCTGTCTCTGTCTCTGTCTCTGTCTCTGTCTCTGTCTCTGTCTCTGTCTCTGTCTCTGTCTCTGTCTCTGTCTCTGTCTCTGTCTCTGTCTCTGTCTCTGTCTCTGTCTCTGTCTCTGTCTCTGTCTCTGTCTCTGTCTCTGTCTCTGTCTCTGTCTCTGTCTCTGTCTCTGTCTCTGTCTCTGTCTCTGTCTCTGTCTCTGTCTCTGTCTCTGTCTCTGTCTCTGTCTCTGTCTCTGTCTCTGTCTCTGTCTCTGTCTCTGTCTCTGTCTCTGTCTCTGTCTCTGTCTCTGTCTCTGTCTCTGTCTCTGTCTCTGTCTCTGTCTCTGTCTCTGTCTCTGTCTCTGTCTCTGTCTCTGTCTCTGTCTCTGTCTCTGTCTCTGTCTCTGTCTCTGTCTCTGTCTCTGTCTCTGTCTCTGTCTCTGTCTCTGTCTCTGTCTCTGTCTCTGTCTCTGTCTCTGTCTCTGTCTCTGTCTCTGTCTCTGTCTCTGTCTCTGTCTCTGTCTCTGTCTCTGTCTCTGTCTCTGTCTCTGTCTCTGTCTCTGTCTCTGTCTCTGTCTCTGTCTCTGTCTCTGTCTCTGTCTCTGTCTCTGTCTCTGTCTCTGTCTCTGTCTCTGTCTCTGTCTCTGTCTCTGTCTCTGTCTCTGTCTCTGTCTCTGTCTCTGTCTCTGTCTCTGTCTCTGTCTCTGTCTCTGTCTCTGTCTCTGTCTCTGTCTCTGTCTCTGTCTCTGTCTCTGTCTCTGTCTCTGTCTCTGTCTCTGTCTCTGTCTCTGTCTCTGTCTCTGTCTCTGTCTCTGTCTCTGTCTCTGTCTCTGTCTCTGTCTCTGTCTCTGTCTCTGTCTCTGTCTCTGTCTCTGTCTCTGTCTCTGTCTCTGTCTCTGTCTCTGTCTCTGTCTCTGTCTCTGTCTCTGTCTCTGTCTCTGTCTCTGTCTCTGTCTCTGTCTCTGTCTCTGTCTCTGTCTCTGTCTCTGTCTCTGTCTCTGTCTCTGTCTCTGTCTCTGTCTCTGTCTCTGTCTCTGTCTCTGTCTCTGTCTCTGTCTCTGTCTCTGTCTCTGTCTCTGTCTCTGTCTCTGTCTCTGTCTCTGTCTCTGTCTCTGTCTCTGTCTCTGTCTCTGTCTCTGTCTCTGTCTCTGTCTCTGTCTCTGTCTCTGTCTCTGTCTCTGTCTCTGTCTCTGTCTCTGTCTCTGTCTCTGTCTCTGTCTCTGTCTCTGTCTCTGTCTCTGTCTCTGTCTCTGTCTCTGTCTCTGTCTCTGTCTCTGTCTCTGTCTCTGTCTCTGTCTCTGTCTCTGTCTCTGTCTCTGTCTCTGTCTCTGTCTCTGTCTCTGTCTCTGTCTCTGTCTCTGTCTCTGTCTCTGTCTCTGTCTCTGTCTCTGTCTCTGTCTCTGTCTCTGTCTCTGTCTCTGTCTCTGTCTCTGTCTCTGTCTCTGTCTCTGTCTCTGTCTCTGTCTCTGTCTCTGTCTCTGTCTCTGTCTCTGTCTCTGTCTCTGTCTCTGTCTCTGTCTCTGTCTCTGTCTCTGTCTCTGTCTCTGTCTCTGTCTCTGTCTCTGTCTCTGTCTCTGTCTCTGTCTCTGTCTCTGTCTCTGTCTCTGTCTCTGTCTCTGTCTCTGTCTCTGTCTCTGTCTCTGTCTCTGTCTCTGTCTCTGTCTCTGTCTCTGTCTCTGTCTCTGTCTCTGTCTCTGTCTCTGTCTCTGTCTCTGTCTCTGTCTCTGTCTCTGTCTCTGTCTCTGTCTCTGTCTCTGTCTCTGTCTCTGTCTCTGTCTCTGTCTCTGTCTCTGTCTCTGTCTCTGTCTCTGTCTCTGTCTCTGTCTCTGTCTCTGTCTCTGTCTCTGTCTCTGTCTCTGTCTCTGTCTCTGTCTCTGTCTCTGTCTCTGTCTCTGTCTCTGTCTCTGTCTCTGTCTCTGTCTCTGTCTCTGTCTCTGTCTCTGTCTCTGTCTCTGTCTCTGTCTCTGTCTCTGTCTCTGTCTCTGTCTCTGTCTCTGTCTCTGTCTCTGTCTCTGTCTCTGTCTCTGTCTCTGTCTCTGTCTCTGTCTCTGTCTCTGTCTCTGTCTCTGTCTCTGTCTCTGTCTCTGTCTCTGTCTCTGTCTCTGTCTCTGTCTCTGTCTCTGTCTCTGTCTCTGTCTCTGTCTCTGTCTCTGTCTCTGTCTCTGTCTCTGTCTCTGTCTCTGTCTCTGTCTCTGTCTCTGTCTCTGTCTCTGTCTCTGTCTCTGTCTCTGTCTCTGTCTCTGTCTCTGTCTCTGTCTCTGTCTCTGTCTCTGTCTCTGTCTCTGTCTCTGTCTCTGTCTCTGTCTCTGTCTCTGTCTCTGTCTCTGTCTCTGTCTCTGTCTCTGTCTCTGTCTCTGTCTCTGTCTCTGTCTCTGTCTCTGTCTCTGTCTCTGTCTCTGTCTCTGTCTCTGTCTCTGTCTCTGTCTCTGTCTCTGTCTCTGTCTCTGTCTCTGTCTCTGTCTCTGTCTCTGTCTCTGTCTCTGTCTCTGTCTCTGTCTCTGTCTCTGTCTCTGTCTCTGTCTCTGTCTCTGTCTCTGTCTCTGTCTCTGTCTCTGTCTCTGTCTCTGTCTCTGTCTCTGTCTCTGTCTCTGTCTCTGTCTCTGTCTCTGTCTCTGTCTCTGTCTCTGTCTCTGTCTCTGTCTCTGTCTCTGTCTCTGTCTCTGTCTCTGTCTCTGTCTCTGTCTCTGTCTCTGTCTCTGTCTCTGTCTCTGTCTCTGTCTCTGTCTCTGTCTCTGTCTCTGTCTCTGTCTCTGTCTCTGTCTCTGTCTCTGTCTCTGTCTCTGTCTCTGTCTCTGTCTCTGTCTCTGTCTCTGTCTCTGTCTCTGTCTCTGTCTCTGTCTCTGTCTCTGTCTCTGTCTCTGTCTCTGTCTCTGTCTCTGTCTCTGTCTCTGTCTCTGTCTCTGTCTCTGTCTCTGTCTCTGTCTCTGTCTCTGTCTCTGTCTCTGTCTCTGTCTCTGTCTCTGTCTCTGTCTCTGTCTCTGTCTCTGTCTCTGTCTCTGTCTCTGTCTCTGTCTCTGTCTCTGTCTCTGTCTCTGTCTCTGTCTCTGTCTCTGTCTCTGTCTCTGTCTCTGTCTCTGTCTCTGTCTCTGTCTCTGTCTCTGTCTCTGTCTCTGTCTCTGTCTCTGTCTCTGTCTCTGTCTCTGTCTCTGTCTCTGTCTCTGTCTCTGTCTCTGTCTCTGTCTCTGTCTCTGTCTCTGTCTCTGTCTCTGTCTCTGTCTCTGTCTCTGTCTCTGTCTCTGTCTCTGTCTCTGTCTCTGTCTCTGTCTCTGTCTCTGTCTCTGTCTCTGTCTCTGTCTCTGTCTCTGTCTCTGTCTCTGTCTCTGTCTCTGTCTCTGTCTCTGTCTCTGTCTCTGTCTCTGTCTCTGTCTCTGTCTCTGTCTCTGTCTCTGTCTCTGTCTCTGTCTCTGTCTCTGTCTCTGTCTCTGTCTCTGTCTCTGTCTCTGTCTCTGTCTCTGTCTCTGTCTCTGTCTCTGTCTCTGTCTCTGTCTCTGTCTCTGTCTCTGTCTCTGTCTCTGTCTCTGTCTCTGTCTCTGTCTCTGTCTCTGTCTCTGTCTCTGTCTCTGTCTCTGTCTCTGTCTCTGTCTCTGTCTCTGTCTCTGTCTCTGTCTCTGTCTCTGTCTCTGTCTCTGTCTCTGTCTCTGTCTCTGTCTCTGTCTCTGTCTCTGTCTCTGTCTCTGTCTCTGTCTCTGTCTCTGTCTCTGTCTCTGTCTCTGTCTCTGTCTCTGTCTCTGTCTCTGTCTCTGTCTCTGTCTCTGTCTCTGTCTCTGTCTCTGTCTCTGTCTCTGTCTCTGTCTCTGTCTCTGTCTCTGTCTCTGTCTCTGTCTCTGTCTCTGTCTCTGTCTCTGTCTCTGTCTCTGTCTCTGTCTCTGTCTCTGTCTCTGTCTCTGTCTCTGTCTCTGTCTCTGTCTCTGTCTCTGTCTCTGTCTCTGTCTCTGTCTCTGTCTCTGTCTCTGTCTCTGTCTCTGTCTCTGTCTCTGTCTCTGTCTCTGTCTCTGTCTCTGTCTCTGTCTCTGTCTCTGTCTCTGTCTCTGTCTCTGTCTCTGTCTCTGTCTCTGTCTCTGTCTCTGTCTCTGTCTCTGTCTCTGTCTCTGTCTCTGTCTCTGTCTCTGTCTCTGTCTCTGTCTCTGTCTCTGTCTCTGTCTCTGTCTCTGTCTCTGTCTCTGTCTCTGTCTCTGTCTCTGTCTCTGTCTCTGTCTCTGTCTCTGTCTCTGTCTCTGTCTCTGTCTCTGTCTCTGTCTCTGTCTCTGTCTCTGTCTCTGTCTCTGTCTCTGTCTCTGTCTCTGTCTCTGTCTCTGTCTCTGTCTCTGTCTCTGTCTCTGTCTCTGTCTCTGTCTCTGTCTCTGTCTCTGTCTCTGTCTCTGTCTCTGTCTCTGTCTCTGTCTCTGTCTCTGTCTCTGTCTCTGTCTCTGTCTCTGTCTCTGTCTCTGTCTCTGTCTCTGTCTCTGTCTCTGTCTCTGTCTCTGTCTCTGTCTCTGTCTCTGTCTCTGTCTCTGTCTCTGTCTCTGTCTCTGTCTCTGTCTCTGTCTCTGTCTCTGTCTCTGTCTCTGTCTCTGTCTCTGTCTCTGTCTCTGTCTCTGTCTCTGTCTCTGTCTCTGTCTCTGTCTCTGTCTCTGTCTCTGTCTCTGTCTCTGTCTCTGTCTCTGTCTCTGTCTCTGTCTCTGTCTCTGTCTCTGTCTCTGTCTCTGTCTCTGTCTCTGTCTCTGTCTCTGTCTCTGTCTCTGTCTCTGTCTCTGTCTCTGTCTCTGTCTCTGTCTCTGTCTCTGTCTCTGTCTCTGTCTCTGTCTCTGTCTCTGTCTCTGTCTCTGTCTCTGTCTCTGTCTCTGTCTCTGTCTCTGTCTCTGTCTCTGTCTCTGTCTCTGTCTCTGTCTCTGTCTCTGTCTCTGTCTCTGTCTCTGTCTCTGTCTCTGTCTCTGTCTCTGTCTCTGTCTCTGTCTCTGTCTCTGTCTCTGTCTCTGTCTCTGTCTCTGTCTCTGTCTCTGTCTCTGTCTCTGTCTCTGTCTCTGTCTCTGTCTCTGTCTCTGTCTCTGTCTCTGTCTCTGTCTCTGTCTCTGTCTCTGTCTCTGTCTCTGTCTCTGTCTCTGTCTCTGTCTCTGTCTCTGTCTCTGTCTCTGTCTCTGTCTCTGTCTCTGTCTCTGTCTCTGTCTCTGTCTCTGTCTCTGTCTCTGTCTCTGTCTCTGTCTCTGTCTCTGTCTCTGTCTCTGTCTCTGTCTCTGTCTCTGTCTCTGTCTCTGTCTCTGTCTCTGTCTCTGTCTCTGTCTCTGTCTCTGTCTCTGTCTCTGTCTCTGTCTCTGTCTCTGTCTCTGTCTCTGTCTCTGTCTCTGTCTCTGTCTCTGTCTCTGTCTCTGTCTCTGTCTCTGTCTCTGTCTCTGTCTCTGTCTCTGTCTCTGTCTCTGTCTCTGTCTCTGTCTCTGTCTCTGTCTCTGTCTCTGTCTCTGTCTCTGTCTCTGTCTCTGTCTCTGTCTCTGTCTCTGTCTCTGTCTCTGTCTCTGTCTCTGTCTCTGTCTCTGTCTCTGTCTCTGTCTCTGTCTCTGTCTCTGTCTCTGTCTCTGTCTCTGTCTCTGTCTCTGTCTCTGTCTCTGTCTCTGTCTCTGTCTCTGTCTCTGTCTCTGTCTCTGTCTCTGTCTCTGTCTCTGTCTCTGTCTCTGTCTCTGTCTCTGTCTCTGTCTCTGTCTCTGTCTCTGTCTCTGTCTCTGTCTCTGTCTCTGTCTCTGTCTCTGTCTCTGTCTCTGTCTCTGTCTCTGTCTCTGTCTCTGTCTCTGTCTCTGTCTCTGTCTCTGTCTCTGTCTCTGTCTCTGTCTCTGTCTCTGTCTCTGTCTCTGTCTCTGTCTCTGTCTCTGTCTCTGTCTCTGTCTCTGTCTCTGTCTCTGTCTCTGTCTCTGTCTCTGTCTCTGTCTCTGTCTCTGTCTCTGTCTCTGTCTCTGTCTCTGTCTCTGTCTCTGTCTCTGTCTCTGTCTCTGTCTCTGTCTCTGTCTCTGTCTCTGTCTCTGTCTCTGTCTCTGTCTCTGTCTCTGTCTCTGTCTCTGTCTCTGTCTCTGTCTCTGTCTCTGTCTCTGTCTCTGTCTCTGTCTCTGTCTCTGTCTCTGTCTCTGTCTCTGTCTCTGTCTCTGTCTCTGTCTCTGTCTCTGTCTCTGTCTCTGTCTCTGTCTCTGTCTCTGTCTCTGTCTCTGTCTCTGTCTCTGTCTCTGTCTCTGTCTCTGTCTCTGTCTCTGTCTCTGTCTCTGTCTCTGTCTCTGTCTCTGTCTCTGTCTCTGTCTCTGTCTCTGTCTCTGTCTCTGTCTCTGTCTCTGTCTCTGTCTCTGTCTCTGTCTCTGTCTCTGTCTCTGTCTCTGTCTCTGTCTCTGTCTCTGTCTCTGTCTCTGTCTCTGTCTCTGTCTCTGTCTCTGTCTCTGTCTCTGTCTCTGTCTCTGTCTCTGTCTCTGTCTCTGTCTCTGTCTCTGTCTCTGTCTCTGTCTCTGTCTCTGTCTCTGTCTCTGTCTCTGTCTCTGTCTCTGTCTCTGTCTCTGTCTCTGTCTCTGTCTCTGTCTCTGTCTCTGTCTCTGTCTCTGTCTCTGTCTCTGTCTCTGTCTCTGTCTCTGTCTCTGTCTCTGTCTCTGTCTCTGTCTCTGTCTCTGTCTCTGTCTCTGTCTCTGTCTCTGTCTCTGTCTCTGTCTCTGTCTCTGTCTCTGTCTCTGTCTCTGTCTCTGTCTCTGTCTCTGTCTCTGTCTCTGTCTCTGTCTCTGTCTCTGTCTCTGTCTCTGTCTCTGTCTCTGTCTCTGTCTCTGTCTCTGTCTCTGTCTCTGTCTCTGTCTCTGTCTCTGTCTCTGTCTCTGTCTCTGTCTCTGTCTCTGTCTCTGTCTCTGTCTCTGTCTCTGTCTCTGTCTCTGTCTCTGTCTCTGTCTCTGTCTCTGTCTCTGTCTCTGTCTCTGTCTCTGTCTCTGTCTCTGTCTCTGTCTCTGTCTCTGTCTCTGTCTCTGTCTCTGTCTCTGTCTCTGTCTCTGTCTCTGTCTCTGTCTCTGTCTCTGTCTCTGTCTCTGTCTCTGTCTCTGTCTCTGTCTCTGTCTCTGTCTCTGTCTCTGTCTCTGTCTCTGTCTCTGTCTCTGTCTCTGTCTCTGTCTCTGTCTCTGTCTCTGTCTCTGTCTCTGTCTCTGTCTCTGTCTCTGTCTCTGTCTCTGTCTCTGTCTCTGTCTCTGTCTCTGTCTCTGTCTCTGTCTCTGTCTCTGTCTCTGTCTCTGTCTCTGTCTCTGTCTCTGTCTCTGTCTCTGTCTCTGTCTCTGTCTCTGTCTCTGTCTCTGTCTCTGTCTCTGTCTCTGTCTCTGTCTCTGTCTCTGTCTCTGTCTCTGTCTCTGTCTCTGTCTCTGTCTCTGTCTCTGTCTCTGTCTCTGTCTCTGTCTCTGTCTCTGTCTCTGTCTCTGTCTCTGTCTCTGTCTCTGTCTCTGTCTCTGTCTCTGTCTCTGTCTCTGTCTCTGTCTCTGTCTCTGTCTCTGTCTCTGTCTCTGTCTCTGTCTCTGTCTCTGTCTCTGTCTCTGTCTCTGTCTCTGTCTCTGTCTCTGTCTCTGTCTCTGTCTCTGTCTCTGTCTCTGTCTCTGTCTCTGTCTCTGTCTCTGTCTCTGTCTCTGTCTCTGTCTCTGTCTCTGTCTCTGTCTCTGTCTCTGTCTCTGTCTCTGTCTCTGTCTCTGTCTCTGTCTCTGTCTCTGTCTCTGTCTCTGTCTCTGTCTCTGTCTCTGTCTCTGTCTCTGTCTCTGTCTCTGTCTCTGTCTCTGTCTCTGTCTCTGTCTCTGTCTCTGTCTCTGTCTCTGTCTCTGTCTCTGTCTCTGTCTCTGTCTCTGTCTCTGTCTCTGTCTCTGTCTCTGTCTCTGTCTCTGTCTCTGTCTCTGTCTCTGTCTCTGTCTCTGTCTCTGTCTCTGTCTCTGTCTCTGTCTCTGTCTCTGTCTCTGTCTCTGTCTCTGTCTCTGTCTCTGTCTCTGTCTCTGTCTCTGTCTCTGTCTCTGTCTCTGTCTCTGTCTCTGTCTCTGTCTCTGTCTCTGTCTCTGTCTCTGTCTCTGTCTCTGTCTCTGTCTCTGTCTCTGTCTCTGTCTCTGTCTCTGTCTCTGTCTCTGTCTCTGTCTCTGTCTCTGTCTCTGTCTCTGTCTCTGTCTCTGTCTCTGTCTCTGTCTCTGTCTCTGTCTCTGTCTCTGTCTCTGTCTCTGTCTCTGTCTCTGTCTCTGTCTCTGTCTCTGTCTCTGTCTCTGTCTCTGTCTCTGTCTCTGTCTCTGTCTCTGTCTCTGTCTCTGTCTCTGTCTCTGTCTCTGTCTCTGTCTCTGTCTCTGTCTCTGTCTCTGTCTCTGTCTCTGTCTCTGTCTCTGTCTCTGTCTCTGTCTCTGTCTCTGTCTCTGTCTCTGTCTCTGTCTCTGTCTCTGTCTCTGTCTCTGTCTCTGTCTCTGTCTCTGTCTCTGTCTCTGTCTCTGTCTCTGTCTCTGTCTCTGTCTCTGTCTCTGTCTCTGTCTCTGTCTCTGTCTCTGTCTCTGTCTCTGTCTCTGTCTCTGTCTCTGTCTCTGTCTCTGTCTCTGTCTCTGTCTCTGTCTCTGTCTCTGTCTCTGTCTCTGTCTCTGTCTCTGTCTCTGTCTCTGTCTCTGTCTCTGTCTCTGTCTCTGTCTCTGTCTCTGTCTCTGTCTCTGTCTCTGTCTCTGTCTCTGTCTCTGTCTCTGTCTCTGTCTCTGTCTCTGTCTCTGTCTCTGTCTCTGTCTCTGTCTCTGTCTCTGTCTCTGTCTCTGTCTCTGTCTCTGTCTCTGTCTCTGTCTCTGTCTCTGTCTCTGTCTCTGTCTCTGTCTCTGTCTCTGTCTCTGTCTCTGTCTCTGTCTCTGTCTCTGTCTCTGTCTCTGTCTCTGTCTCTGTCTCTGTCTCTGTCTCTGTCTCTGTCTCTGTCTCTGTCTCTGTCTCTGTCTCTGTCTCTGTCTCTGTCTCTGTCTCTGTCTCTGTCTCTGTCTCTGTCTCTGTCTCTGTCTCTGTCTCTGTCTCTGTCTCTGTCTCTGTCTCTGTCTCTGTCTCTGTCTCTGTCTCTGTCTCTGTCTCTGTCTCTGTCTCTGTCTCTGTCTCTGTCTCTGTCTCTGTCTCTGTCTCTGTCTCTGTCTCTGTCTCTGTCTCTGTCTCTGTCTCTGTCTCTGTCTCTGTCTCTGTCTCTGTCTCTGTCTCTGTCTCTGTCTCTGTCTCTGTCTCTGTCTCTGTCTCTGTCTCTGTCTCTGTCTCTGTCTCTGTCTCTGTCTCTGTCTCTGTCTCTGTCTCTGTCTCTGTCTCTGTCTCTGTCTCTGTCTCTGTCTCTGTCTCTGTCTCTGTCTCTGTCTCTGTCTCTGTCTCTGTCTCTGTCTCTGTCTCTGTCTCTGTCTCTGTCTCTGTCTCTGTCTCTGTCTCTGTCTCTGTCTCTGTCTCTGTCTCTGTCTCTGTCTCTGTCTCTGTCTCTGTCTCTGTCTCTGTCTCTGTCTCTGTCTCTGTCTCTGTCTCTGTCTCTGTCTCTGTCTCTGTCTCTGTCTCTGTCTCTGTCTCTGTCTCTGTCTCTGTCTCTGTCTCTGTCTCTGTCTCTGTCTCTGTCTCTGTCTCTGTCTCTGTCTCTGTCTCTGTCTCTGTCTCTGTCTCTGTCTCTGTCTCTGTCTCTGTCTCTGTCTCTGTCTCTGTCTCTGTCTCTGTCTCTGTCTCTGTCTCTGTCTCTGTCTCTGTCTCTGTCTCTGTCTCTGTCTCTGTCTCTGTCTCTGTCTCTGTCTCTGTCTCTGTCTCTGTCTCTGTCTCTGTCTCTGTCTCTGTCTCTGTCTCTGTCTCTGTCTCTGTCTCTGTCTCTGTCTCTGTCTCTGTCTCTGTCTCTGTCTCTGTCTCTGTCTCTGTCTCTGTCTCTGTCTCTGTCTCTGTCTCTGTCTCTGTCTCTGTCTCTGTCTCTGTCTCTGTCTCTGTCTCTGTCTCTGTCTCTGTCTCTGTCTCTGTCTCTGTCTCTGTCTCTGTCTCTGTCTCTGTCTCTGTCTCTGTCTCTGTCTCTGTCTCTGTCTCTGTCTCTGTCTCTGTCTCTGTCTCTGTCTCTGTCTCTGTCTCTGTCTCTGTCTCTGTCTCTGTCTCTGTCTCTGTCTCTGTCTCTGTCTCTGTCTCTGTCTCTGTCTCTGTCTCTGTCTCTGTCTCTGTCTCTGTCTCTGTCTCTGTCTCTGTCTCTGTCTCTGTCTCTGTCTCTGTCTCTGTCTCTGTCTCTGTCTCTGTCTCTGTCTCTGTCTCTGTCTCTGTCTCTGTCTCTGTCTCTGTCTCTGTCTCTGTCTCTGTCTCTGTCTCTGTCTCTGTCTCTGTCTCTGTCTCTGTCTCTGTCTCTGTCTCTGTCTCTGTCTCTGTCTCTGTCTCTGTCTCTGTCTCTGTCTCTGTCTCTGTCTCTGTCTCTGTCTCTGTCTCTGTCTCTGTCTCTGTCTCTGTCTCTGTCTCTGTCTCTGTCTCTGTCTCTGTCTCTGTCTCTGTCTCTGTCTCTGTCTCTGTCTCTGTCTCTGTCTCTGTCTCTGTCTCTGTCTCTGTCTCTGTCTCTGTCTCTGTCTCTGTCTCTGTCTCTGTCTCTGTCTCTGTCTCTGTCTCTGTCTCTGTCTCTGTCTCTGTCTCTGTCTCTGTCTCTGTCTCTGTCTCTGTCTCTGTCTCTGTCTCTGTCTCTGTCTCTGTCTCTGTCTCTGTCTCTGTCTCTGTCTCTGTCTCTGTCTCTGTCTCTGTCTCTGTCTCTGTCTCTGTCTCTGTCTCTGTCTCTGTCTCTGTCTCTGTCTCTGTCTCTGTCTCTGTCTCTGTCTCTGTCTCTGTCTCTGTCTCTGTCTCTGTCTCTGTCTCTGTCTCTGTCTCTGTCTCTGTCTCTGTCTCTGTCTCTGTCTCTGTCTCTGTCTCTGTCTCTGTCTCTGTCTCTGTCTCTGTCTCTGTCTCTGTCTCTGTCTCTGTCTCTGTCTCTGTCTCTGTCTCTGTCTCTGTCTCTGTCTCTGTCTCTGTCTCTGTCTCTGTCTCTGTCTCTGTCTCTGTCTCTGTCTCTGTCTCTGTCTCTGTCTCTGTCTCTGTCTCTGTCTCTGTCTCTGTCTCTGTCTCTGTCTCTGTCTCTGTCTCTGTCTCTGTCTCTGTCTCTGTCTCTGTCTCTGTCTCTGTCTCTGTCTCTGTCTCTGTCTCTGTCTCTGTCTCTGTCTCTGTCTCTGTCTCTGTCTCTGTCTCTGTCTCTGTCTCTGTCTCTGTCTCTGTCTCTGTCTCTGTCTCTGTCTCTGTCTCTGTCTCTGTCTCTGTCTCTGTCTCTGTCTCTGTCTCTGTCTCTGTCTCTGTCTCTGTCTCTGTCTCTGTCTCTGTCTCTGTCTCTGTCTCTGTCTCTGTCTCTGTCTCTGTCTCTGTCTCTGTCTCTGTCTCTGTCTCTGTCTCTGTCTCTGTCTCTGTCTCTGTCTCTGTCTCTGTCTCTGTCTCTGTCTCTGTCTCTGTCTCTGTCTCTGTCTCTGTCTCTGTCTCTGTCTCTGTCTCTGTCTCTGTCTCTGTCTCTGTCTCTGTCTCTGTCTCTGTCTCTGTCTCTGTCTCTGTCTCTGTCTCTGTCTCTGTCTCTGTCTCTGTCTCTGTCTCTGTCTCTGTCTCTGTCTCTGTCTCTGTCTCTGTCTCTGTCTCTGTCTCTGTCTCTGTCTCTGTCTCTGTCTCTGTCTCTGTCTCTGTCTCTGTCTCTGTCTCTGTCTCTGTCTCTGTCTCTGTCTCTGTCTCTGTCTCTGTCTCTGTCTCTGTCTCTGTCTCTGTCTCTGTCTCTGTCTCTGTCTCTGTCTCTGTCTCTGTCTCTGTCTCTGTCTCTGTCTCTGTCTCTGTCTCTGTCTCTGTCTCTGTCTCTGTCTCTGTCTCTGTCTCTGTCTCTGTCTCTGTCTCTGTCTCTGTCTCTGTCTCTGTCTCTGTCTCTGTCTCTGTCTCTGTCTCTGTCTCTGTCTCTGTCTCTGTCTCTGTCTCTGTCTCTGTCTCTGTCTCTGTCTCTGTCTCTGTCTCTGTCTCTGTCTCTGTCTCTGTCTCTGTCTCTGTCTCTGTCTCTGTCTCTGTCTCTGTCTCTGTCTCTGTCTCTGTCTCTGTCTCTGTCTCTGTCTCTGTCTCTGTCTCTGTCTCTGTCTCTGTCTCTGTCTCTGTCTCTGTCTCTGTCTCTGTCTCTGTCTCTGTCTCTGTCTCTGTCTCTGTCTCTGTCTCTGTCTCTGTCTCTGTCTCTGTCTCTGTCTCTGTCTCTGTCTCTGTCTCTGTCTCTGTCTCTGTCTCTGTCTCTGTCTCTGTCTCTGTCTCTGTCTCTGTCTCTGTCTCTGTCTCTGTCTCTGTCTCTGTCTCTGTCTCTGTCTCTGTCTCTGTCTCTGTCTCTGTCTCTGTCTCTGTCTCTGTCTCTGTCTCTGTCTCTGTCTCTGTCTCTGTCTCTGTCTCTGTCTCTGTCTCTGTCTCTGTCTCTGTCTCTGTCTCTGTCTCTGTCTCTGTCTCTGTCTCTGTCTCTGTCTCTGTCTCTGTCTCTGTCTCTGTCTCTGTCTCTGTCTCTGTCTCTGTCTCTGTCTCTGTCTCTGTCTCTGTCTCTGTCTCTGTCTCTGTCTCTGTCTCTGTCTCTGTCTCTGTCTCTGTCTCTGTCTCTGTCTCTGTCTCTGTCTCTGTCTCTGTCTCTGTCTCTGTCTCTGTCTCTGTCTCTGTCTCTGTCTCTGTCTCTGTCTCTGTCTCTGTCTCTGTCTCTGTCTCTGTCTCTGTCTCTGTCTCTGTCTCTGTCTCTGTCTCTGTCTCTGTCTCTGTCTCTGTCTCTGTCTCTGTCTCTGTCTCTGTCTCTGTCTCTGTCTCTGTCTCTGTCTCTGTCTCTGTCTCTGTCTCTGTCTCTGTCTCTGTCTCTGTCTCTGTCTCTGTCTCTGTCTCTGTCTCTGTCTCTGTCTCTGTCTCTGTCTCTGTCTCTGTCTCTGTCTCTGTCTCTGTCTCTGTCTCTGTCTCTGTCTCTGTCTCTGTCTCTGTCTCTGTCTCTGTCTCTGTCTCTGTCTCTGTCTCTGTCTCTGTCTCTGTCTCTGTCTCTGTCTCTGTCTCTGTCTCTGTCTCTGTCTCTGTCTCTGTCTCTGTCTCTGTCTCTGTCTCTGTCTCTGTCTCTGTCTCTGTCTCTGTCTCTGTCTCTGTCTCTGTCTCTGTCTCTGTCTCTGTCTCTGTCTCTGTCTCTGTCTCTGTCTCTGTCTCTGTCTCTGTCTCTGTCTCTGTCTCTGTCTCTGTCTCTGTCTCTGTCTCTGTCTCTGTCTCTGTCTCTGTCTCTGTCTCTGTCTCTGTCTCTGTCTCTGTCTCTGTCTCTGTCTCTGTCTCTGTCTCTGTCTCTGTCTCTGTCTCTGTCTCTGTCTCTGTCTCTGTCTCTGTCTCTGTCTCTGTCTCTGTCTCTGTCTCTGTCTCTGTCTCTGTCTCTGTCTCTGTCTCTGTCTCTGTCTCTGTCTCTGTCTCTGTCTCTGTCTCTGTCTCTGTCTCTGTCTCTGTCTCTGTCTCTGTCTCTGTCTCTGTCTCTGTCTCTGTCTCTGTCTCTGTCTCTGTCTCTGTCTCTGTCTCTGTCTCTGTCTCTGTCTCTGTCTCTGTCTCTGTCTCTGTCTCTGTCTCTGTCTCTGTCTCTGTCTCTGTCTCTGTCTCTGTCTCTGTCTCTGTCTCTGTCTCTGTCTCTGTCTCTGTCTCTGTCTCTGTCTCTGTCTCTGTCTCTGTCTCTGTCTCTGTCTCTGTCTCTGTCTCTG
>CAWVQG010000097.1:82500-97792 GCA_963932195.1 Empis livida
TCTGTCTCTGTCTCTGTCTCTGTCTCTGTCTCTGTCTCTGTCTCTGTCTCTGTCTCTGTCTCTGTCTCTGTCTCTGTCTCTGTCTCTGTCTCTGTCTCTGTCTCTGTCTCTGTCTCTGTCTCTGTCTCTGTCTCTGTCTCTGTCTCTGTCTCTGTCTCTGTCTCTGTCTCTGTCTCTGTCTCTGTCTCTGTCTCTGTCTCTGTCTCTGTCTCTGTCTCTGTCTCTGTCTCTGTCTCTGTCTCTGTCTCTGTCTCTGTCTCTGTCTCTGTCTCTGTCTCTGTCTCTGTCTCTGTCTCTGTCTCTGTCTCTGTCTCTGTCTCTGTCTCTGTCTCTGTCTCTGTCTCTGTCTCTGTCTCTGTCTCTGTCTCTGTCTCTGTCTCTGTCTCTGTCTCTGTCTCTGTCTCTGTCTCTGTCTCTGTCTCTGTCTCTGTCTCTGTCTCTGTCTCTGTCTCTGTCTCTGTCTCTGTCTCTGTCTCTGTCTCTGTCTCTGTCTCTGTCTCTGTCTCTGTCTCTGTCTCTGTCTCTGTCTCTGTCTCTGTCTCTGTCTCTGTCTCTGTCTCTGTCTCTGTCTCTGTCTCTGTCTCTGTCTCTGTCTCTGTCTCTGTCTCTGTCTCTGTCTCTGTCTCTGTCTCTGTCTCTGTCTCTGTCTCTGTCTCTGTCTCTGTCTCTGTCTCTGTCTCTGTCTCTGTCTCTGTCTCTGTCTCTGTCTCTGTCTCTGTCTCTGTCTCTGTCTCTGTCTCTGTCTCTGTCTCTGTCTCTGTCTCTGTCTCTGTCTCTGTCTCTGTCTCTGTCTCTGTCTCTGTCTCTGTCTCTGTCTCTGTCTCTGTCTCTGTCTCTGTCTCTGTCTCTGTCTCTGTCTCTGTCTCTGTCTCTGTCTCTGTCTCTGTCTCTGTCTCTGTCTCTGTCTCTGTCTCTGTCTCTGTCTCTGTCTCTGTCTCTGTCTCTGTCTCTGTCTCTGTCTCTGTCTCTGTCTCTGTCTCTGTCTCTGTCTCTGTCTCTGTCTCTGTCTCTGTCTCTGTCTCTGTCTCTGTCTCTGTCTCTGTCTCTGTCTCTGTCTCTGTCTCTGTCTCTGTCTCTGTCTCTGTCTCTGTCTCTGTCTCTGTCTCTGTCTCTGTCTCTGTCTCTGTCTCTGTCTCTGTCTCTGTCTCTGTCTCTGTCTCTGTCTCTGTCTCTGTCTCTGTCTCTGTCTCTGTCTCTGTCTCTGTCTCTGTCTCTGTCTCTGTCTCTGTCTCTGTCTCTGTCTCTGTCTCTGTCTCTGTCTCTGTCTCTGTCTCTGTCTCTGTCTCTGTCTCTGTCTCTGTCTCTGTCTCTGTCTCTGTCTCTGTCTCTGTCTCTGTCTCTGTCTCTGTCTCTGTCTCTGTCTCTGTCTCTGTCTCTGTCTCTGTCTCTGTCTCTGTCTCTGTCTCTGTCTCTGTCTCTGTCTCTGTCTCTGTCTCTGTCTCTGTCTCTGTCTCTGTCTCTGTCTCTGTCTCTGTCTCTGTCTCTGTCTCTGTCTCTGTCTCTGTCTCTGTCTCTGTCTCTGTCTCTGTCTCTGTCTCTGTCTCTGTCTCTGTCTCTGTCTCTGTCTCTGTCTCTGTCTCTGTCTCTGTCTCTGTCTCTGTCTCTGTCTCTGTCTCTGTCTCTGTCTCTGTCTCTGTCTCTGTCTCTGTCTCTGTCTCTGTCTCTGTCTCTGTCTCTGTCTCTGTCTCTGTCTCTGTCTCTGTCTCTGTCTCTGTCTCTGTCTCTGTCTCTGTCTCTGTCTCTGTCTCTGTCTCTGTCTCTGTCTCTGTCTCTGTCTCTGTCTCTGTCTCTGTCTCTGTCTCTGTCTCTGTCTCTGTCTCTGTCTCTGTCTCTGTCTCTGTCTCTGTCTCTGTCTCTGTCTCTGTCTCTGTCTCTGTCTCTGTCTCTGTCTCTGTCTCTGTCTCTGTCTCTGTCTCTGTCTCTGTCTCTGTCTCTGTCTCTGTCTCTGTCTCTGTCTCTGTCTCTGTCTCTGTCTCTGTCTCTGTCTCTGTCTCTGTCTCTGTCTCTGTCTCTGTCTCTGTCTCTGTCTCTGTCTCTGTCTCTGTCTCTGTCTCTGTCTCTGTCTCTGTCTCTGTCTCTGTCTCTGTCTCTGTCTCTGTCTCTGTCTCTGTCTCTGTCTCTGTCTCTGTCTCTGTCTCTGTCTCTGTCTCTGTCTCTGTCTCTGTCTCTGTCTCTGTCTCTGTCTCTGTCTCTGTCTCTGTCTCTGTCTCTGTCTCTGTCTCTGTCTCTGTCTCTGTCTCTGTCTCTGTCTCTGTCTCTGTCTCTGTCTCTGTCTCTGTCTCTGTCTCTGTCTCTGTCTCTGTCTCTGTCTCTGTCTCTGTCTCTGTCTCTGTCTCTGTCTCTGTCTCTGTCTCTGTCTCTGTCTCTGTCTCTGTCTCTGTCTCTGTCTCTGTCTCTGTCTCTGTCTCTGTCTCTGTCTCTGTCTCTGTCTCTGTCTCTGTCTCTGTCTCTGTCTCTGTCTCTGTCTCTGTCTCTGTCTCTGTCTCTGTCTCTGTCTCTGTCTCTGTCTCTGTCTCTGTCTCTGTCTCTGTCTCTGTCTCTGTCTCTGTCTCTGTCTCTGTCTCTGTCTCTGTCTCTGTCTCTGTCTCTGTCTCTGTCTCTGTCTCTGTCTCTGTCTCTGTCTCTGTCTCTGTCTCTGTCTCTGTCTCTGTCTCTGTCTCTGTCTCTGTCTCTGTCTCTGTCTCTGTCTCTGTCTCTGTCTCTGTCTCTGTCTCTGTCTCTGTCTCTGTCTCTGTCTCTGTCTCTGTCTCTGTCTCTGTCTCTGTCTCTGTCTCTGTCTCTGTCTCTGTCTCTGTCTCTGTCTCTGTCTCTGTCTCTGTCTCTGTCTCTGTCTCTGTCTCTGTCTCTGTCTCTGTCTCTGTCTCTGTCTCTGTCTCTGTCTCTGTCTCTGTCTCTGTCTCTGTCTCTGTCTCTGTCTCTGTCTCTGTCTCTGTCTCTGTCTCTGTCTCTGTCTCTGTCTCTGTCTCTGTCTCTGTCTCTGTCTCTGTCTCTGTCTCTGTCTCTGTCTCTGTCTCTGTCTCTGTCTCTGTCTCTGTCTCTGTCTCTGTCTCTGTCTCTGTCTCTGTCTCTGTCTCTGTCTCTGTCTCTGTCTCTGTCTCTGTCTCTGTCTCTGTCTCTGTCTCTGTCTCTGTCTCTGTCTCTGTCTCTGTCTCTGTCTCTGTCTCTGTCTCTGTCTCTGTCTCTGTCTCTGTCTCTGTCTCTGTCTCTGTCTCTGTCTCTGTCTCTGTCTCTGTCTCTGTCTCTGTCTCTGTCTCTGTCTCTGTCTCTGTCTCTGTCTCTGTCTCTGTCTCTGTCTCTGTCTCTGTCTCTGTCTCTGTCTCTGTCTCTGTCTCTGTCTCTGTCTCTGTCTCTGTCTCTGTCTCTGTCTCTGTCTCTGTCTCTGTCTCTGTCTCTGTCTCTGTCTCTGTCTCTGTCTCTGTCTCTGTCTCTGTCTCTGTCTCTGTCTCTGTCTCTGTCTCTGTCTCTGTCTCTGTCTCTGTCTCTGTCTCTGTCTCTGTCTCTGTCTCTGTCTCTGTCTCTGTCTCTGTCTCTGTCTCTGTCTCTGTCTCTGTCTCTGTCTCTGTCTCTGTCTCTGTCTCTGTCTCTGTCTCTGTCTCTGTCTCTGTCTCTGTCTCTGTCTCTGTCTCTGTCTCTGTCTCTGTCTCTGTCTCTGTCTCTGTCTCTGTCTCTGTCTCTGTCTCTGTCTCTGTCTCTGTCTCTGTCTCTGTCTCTGTCTCTGTCTCTGTCTCTGTCTCTGTCTCTGTCTCTGTCTCTGTCTCTGTCTCTGTCTCTGTCTCTGTCTCTGTCTCTGTCTCTGTCTCTGTCTCTGTCTCTGTCTCTGTCTCTGTCTCTGTCTCTGTCTCTGTCTCTGTCTCTGTCTCTGTCTCTGTCTCTGTCTCTGTCTCTGTCTCTGTCTCTGTCTCTGTCTCTGTCTCTGTCTCTGTCTCTGTCTCTGTCTCTGTCTCTGTCTCTGTCTCTGTCTCTGTCTCTGTCTCTGTCTCTGTCTCTGTCTCTGTCTCTGTCTCTGTCTCTGTCTCTGTCTCTGTCTCTGTCTCTGTCTCTGTCTCTGTCTCTGTCTCTGTCTCTGTCTCTGTCTCTGTCTCTGTCTCTGTCTCTGTCTCTGTCTCTGTCTCTGTCTCTGTCTCTGTCTCTGTCTCTGTCTCTGTCTCTGTCTCTGTCTCTGTCTCTGTCTCTGTCTCTGTCTCTGTCTCTGTCTCTGTCTCTGTCTCTGTCTCTGTCTCTGTCTCTGTCTCTGTCTCTGTCTCTGTCTCTGTCTCTGTCTCTGTCTCTGTCTCTGTCTCTGTCTCTGTCTCTGTCTCTGTCTCTGTCTCTGTCTCTGTCTCTGTCTCTGTCTCTGTCTCTGTCTCTGTCTCTGTCTCTGTCTCTGTCTCTGTCTCTGTCTCTGTCTCTGTCTCTGTCTCTGTCTCTGTCTCTGTCTCTGTCTCTGTCTCTGTCTCTGTCTCTGTCTCTGTCTCTGTCTCTGTCTCTGTCTCTGTCTCTGTCTCTGTCTCTGTCTCTGTCTCTGTCTCTGTCTCTGTCTCTGTCTCTGTCTCTGTCTCTGTCTCTGTCTCTGTCTCTGTCTCTGTCTCTGTCTCTGTCTCTGTCTCTGTCTCTGTCTCTGTCTCTGTCTCTGTCTCTGTCTCTGTCTCTGTCTCTGTCTCTGTCTCTGTCTCTGTCTCTGTCTCTGTCTCTGTCTCTGTCTCTGTCTCTGTCTCTGTCTCTGTCTCTGTCTCTGTCTCTGTCTCTGTCTCTGTCTCTGTCTCTGTCTCTGTCTCTGTCTCTGTCTCTGTCTCTGTCTCTGTCTCTGTCTCTGTCTCTGTCTCTGTCTCTGTCTCTGTCTCTGTCTCTGTCTCTGTCTCTGTCTCTGTCTCTGTCTCTGTCTCTGTCTCTGTCTCTGTCTCTGTCTCTGTCTCTGTCTCTGTCTCTGTCTCTGTCTCTGTCTCTGTCTCTGTCTCTGTCTCTGTCTCTGTCTCTGTCTCTGTCTCTGTCTCTGTCTCTGTCTCTGTCTCTGTCTCTGTCTCTGTCTCTGTCTCTGTCTCTGTCTCTGTCTCTGTCTCTGTCTCTGTCTCTGTCTCTGTCTCTGTCTCTGTCTCTGTCTCTGTCTCTGTCTCTGTCTCTGTCTCTGTCTCTGTCTCTGTCTCTGTCTCTGTCTCTGTCTCTGTCTCTGTCTCTGTCTCTGTCTCTGTCTCTGTCTCTGTCTCTGTCTCTGTCTCTGTCTCTGTCTCTGTCTCTGTCTCTGTCTCTGTCTCTGTCTCTGTCTCTGTCTCTGTCTCTGTCTCTGTCTCTGTCTCTGTCTCTGTCTCTGTCTCTGTCTCTGTCTCTGTCTCTGTCTCTGTCTCTGTCTCTGTCTCTGTCTCTGTCTCTGTCTCTGTCTCTGTCTCTGTCTCTGTCTCTGTCTCTGTCTCTGTCTCTGTCTCTGTCTCTGTCTCTGTCTCTGTCTCTGTCTCTGTCTCTGTCTCTGTCTCTGTCTCTGTCTCTGTCTCTGTCTCTGTCTCTGTCTCTGTCTCTGTCTCTGTCTCTGTCTCTGTCTCTGTCTCTGTCTCTGTCTCTGTCTCTGTCTCTGTCTCTGTCTCTGTCTCTGTCTCTGTCTCTGTCTCTGTCTCTGTCTCTGTCTCTGTCTCTGTCTCTGTCTCTGTCTCTGTCTCTGTCTCTGTCTCTGTCTCTGTCTCTGTCTCTGTCTCTGTCTCTGTCTCTGTCTCTGTCTCTGTCTCTGTCTCTGTCTCTGTCTCTGTCTCTGTCTCTGTCTCTGTCTCTGTCTCTGTCTCTGTCTCTGTCTCTGTCTCTGTCTCTGTCTCTGTCTCTGTCTCTGTCTCTGTCTCTGTCTCTGTCTCTGTCTCTGTCTCTGTCTCTGTCTCTGTCTCTGTCTCTGTCTCTGTCTCTGTCTCTGTCTCTGTCTCTGTCTCTGTCTCTGTCTCTGTCTCTGTCTCTGTCTCTGTCTCTGTCTCTGTCTCTGTCTCTGTCTCTGTCTCTGTCTCTGTCTCTGTCTCTGTCTCTGTCTCTGTCTCTGTCTCTGTCTCTGTCTCTGTCTCTGTCTCTGTCTCTGTCTCTGTCTCTGTCTCTGTCTCTGTCTCTGTCTCTGTCTCTGTCTCTGTCTCTGTCTCTGTCTCTGTCTCTGTCTCTGTCTCTGTCTCTGTCTCTGTCTCTGTCTCTGTCTCTGTCTCTGTCTCTGTCTCTGTCTCTGTCTCTGTCTCTGTCTCTGTCTCTGTCTCTGTCTCTGTCTCTGTCTCTGTCTCTGTCTCTGTCTCTGTCTCTGTCTCTGTCTCTGTCTCTGTCTCTGTCTCTGTCTCTGTCTCTGTCTCTGTCTCTGTCTCTGTCTCTGTCTCTGTCTCTGTCTCTGTCTCTGTCTCTGTCTCTGTCTCTGTCTCTGTCTCTGTCTCTGTCTCTGTCTCTGTCTCTGTCTCTGTCTCTGTCTCTGTCTCTGTCTCTGTCTCTGTCTCTGTCTCTGTCTCTGTCTCTGTCTCTGTCTCTGTCTCTGTCTCTGTCTCTGTCTCTGTCTCTGTCTCTGTCTCTGTCTCTGTCTCTGTCTCTGTCTCTGTCTCTGTCTCTGTCTCTGTCTCTGTCTCTGTCTCTGTCTCTGTCTCTGTCTCTGTCTCTGTCTCTGTCTCTGTCTCTGTCTCTGTCTCTGTCTCTGTCTCTGTCTCTGTCTCTGTCTCTGTCTCTGTCTCTGTCTCTGTCTCTGTCTCTGTCTCTGTCTCTGTCTCTGTCTCTGTCTCTGTCTCTGTCTCTGTCTCTGTCTCTGTCTCTGTCTCTGTCTCTGTCTCTGTCTCTGTCTCTGTCTCTGTCTCTGTCTCTGTCTCTGTCTCTGTCTCTGTCTCTGTCTCTGTCTCTGTCTCTGTCTCTGTCTCTGTCTCTGTCTCTGTCTCTGTCTCTGTCTCTGTCTCTGTCTCTGTCTCTGTCTCTGTCTCTGTCTCTGTCTCTGTCTCTGTCTCTGTCTCTGTCTCTGTCTCTGTCTCTGTCTCTGTCTCTGTCTCTGTCTCTGTCTCTGTCTCTGTCTCTGTCTCTGTCTCTGTCTCTGTCTCTGTCTCTGTCTCTGTCTCTGTCTCTGTCTCTGTCTCTGTCTCTGTCTCTGTCTCTGTCTCTGTCTCTGTCTCTGTCTCTGTCTCTGTCTCTGTCTCTGTCTCTGTCTCTGTCTCTGTCTCTGTCTCTGTCTCTGTCTCTGTCTCTGTCTCTGTCTCTGTCTCTGTCTCTGTCTCTGTCTCTGTCTCTGTCTCTGTCTCTGTCTCTGTCTCTGTCTCTGTCTCTGTCTCTGTCTCTGTCTCTGTCTCTGTCTCTGTCTCTGTCTCTGTCTCTGTCTCTGTCTCTGTCTCTGTCTCTGTCTCTGTCTCTGTCTCTGTCTCTGTCTCTGTCTCTGTCTCTGTCTCTGTCTCTGTCTCTGTCTCTGTCTCTGTCTCTGTCTCTGTCTCTGTCTCTGTCTCTGTCTCTGTCTCTGTCTCTGTCTCTGTCTCTGTCTCTGTCTCTGTCTCTGTCTCTGTCTCTGTCTCTGTCTCTGTCTCTGTCTCTGTCTCTGTCTCTGTCTCTGTCTCTGTCTCTGTCTCTGTCTCTGTCTCTGTCTCTGTCTCTGTCTCTGTCTCTGTCTCTGTCTCTGTCTCTGTCTCTGTCTCTGTCTCTGTCTCTGTCTCTGTCTCTGTCTCTGTCTCTGTCTCTGTCTCTGTCTCTGTCTCTGTCTCTGTCTCTGTCTCTGTCTCTGTCTCTGTCTCTGTCTCTGTCTCTGTCTCTGTCTCTGTCTCTGTCTCTGTCTCTGTCTCTGTCTCTGTCTCTGTCTCTGTCTCTGTCTCTGTCTCTGTCTCTGTCTCTGTCTCTGTCTCTGTCTCTGTCTCTGTCTCTGTCTCTGTCTCTGTCTCTGTCTCTGTCTCTGTCTCTGTCTCTGTCTCTGTCTCTGTCTCTGTCTCTGTCTCTGTCTCTGTCTCTGTCTCTGTCTCTGTCTCTGTCTCTGTCTCTGTCTCTGTCTCTGTCTCTGTCTCTGTCTCTGTCTCTGTCTCTGTCTCTGTCTCTGTCTCTGTCTCTGTCTCTGTCTCTGTCTCTGTCTCTGTCTCTGTCTCTGTCTCTGTCTCTGTCTCTGTCTCTGTCTCTGTCTCTGTCTCTGTCTCTGTCTCTGTCTCTGTCTCTGTCTCTGTCTCTGTCTCTGTCTCTGTCTCTGTCTCTGTCTCTGTCTCTGTCTCTGTCTCTGTCTCTGTCTCTGTCTCTGTCTCTGTCTCTGTCTCTGTCTCTGTCTCTGTCTCTGTCTCTGTCTCTGTCTCTGTCTCTGTCTCTGTCTCTGTCTCTGTCTCTGTCTCTGTCTCTGTCTCTGTCTCTGTCTCTGTCTCTGTCTCTGTCTCTGTCTCTGTCTCTGTCTCTGTCTCTGTCTCTGTCTCTGTCTCTGTCTCTGTCTCTGTCTCTGTCTCTGTCTCTGTCTCTGTCTCTGTCTCTGTCTCTGTCTCTGTCTCTGTCTCTGTCTCTGTCTCTGTCTCTGTCTCTGTCTCTGTCTCTGTCTCTGTCTCTGTCTCTGTCTCTGTCTCTGTCTCTGTCTCTGTCTCTGTCTCTGTCTCTGTCTCTGTCTCTGTCTCTGTCTCTGTCTCTGTCTCTGTCTCTGTCTCTGTCTCTGTCTCTGTCTCTGTCTCTGTCTCTGTCTCTGTCTCTGTCTCTGTCTCTGTCTCTGTCTCTGTCTCTGTCTCTGTCTCTGTCTCTGTCTCTGTCTCTGTCTCTGTCTCTGTCTCTGTCTCTGTCTCTGTCTCTGTCTCTGTCTCTGTCTCTGTCTCTGTCTCTGTCTCTGTCTCTGTCTCTGTCTCTGTCTCTGTCTCTGTCTCTGTCTCTGTCTCTGTCTCTGTCTCTGTCTCTGTCTCTGTCTCTGTCTCTGTCTCTGTCTCTGTCTCTGTCTCTGTCTCTGTCTCTGTCTCTGTCTCTGTCTCTGTCTCTGTCTCTGTCTCTGTCTCTGTCTCTGTCTCTGTCTCTGTCTCTGTCTCTGTCTCTGTCTCTGTCTCTGTCTCTGTCTCTGTCTCTGTCTCTGTCTCTGTCTCTGTCTCTGTCTCTGTCTCTGTCTCTGTCTCTGTCTCTGTCTCTGTCTCTGTCTCTGTCTCTGTCTCTGTCTCTGTCTCTGTCTCTGTCTCTGTCTCTGTCTCTGTCTCTGTCTCTGTCTCTGTCTCTGTCTCTGTCTCTGTCTCTGTCTCTGTCTCTGTCTCTGTCTCTGTCTCTGTCTCTGTCTCTGTCTCTGTCTCTGTCTCTGTCTCTGTCTCTGTCTCTGTCTCTGTCTCTGTCTCTGTCTCTGTCTCTGTCTCTGTCTCTGTCTCTGTCTCTGTCTCTGTCTCTGTCTCTGTCTCTGTCTCTGTCTCTGTCTCTGTCTCTGTCTCTGTCTCTGTCTCTGTCTCTGTCTCTGTCTCTGTCTCTGTCTCTGTCTCTGTCTCTGTCTCTGTCTCTGTCTCTGTCTCTGTCTCTGTCTCTGTCTCTGTCTCTGTCTCTGTCTCTGTCTCTGTCTCTGTCTCTGTCTCTGTCTCTGTCTCTGTCTCTGTCTCTGTCTCTGTCTCTGTCTCTGTCTCTGTCTCTGTCTCTGTCTCTGTCTCTGTCTCTGTCTCTGTCTCTGTCTCTGTCTCTGTCTCTGTCTCTGTCTCTGTCTCTGTCTCTGTCTCTGTCTCTGTCTCTGTCTCTGTCTCTGTCTCTGTCTCTGTCTCTGTCTCTGTCTCTGTCTCTGTCTCTGTCTCTGTCTCTGTCTCTGTCTCTGTCTCTGTCTCTGTCTCTGTCTCTGTCTCTGTCTCTGTCTCTGTCTCTGTCTCTGTCTCTGTCTCTGTCTCTGTCTCTGTCTCTGTCTCTGTCTCTGTCTCTGTCTCTGTCTCTGTCTCTGTCTCTGTCTCTGTCTCTGTCTCTGTCTCTGTCTCTGTCTCTGTCTCTGTCTCTGTCTCTGTCTCTGTCTCTGTCTCTGTCTCTGTCTCTGTCTCTGTCTCTGTCTCTGTCTCTGTCTCTGTCTCTGTCTCTGTCTCTGTCTCTGTCTCTGTCTCTGTCTCTGTCTCTGTCTCTGTCTCTGTCTCTGTCTCTGTCTCTGTCTCTGTCTCTGTCTCTGTCTCTGTCTCTGTCTCTGTCTCTGTCTCTGTCTCTGTCTCTGTCTCTGTCTCTGTCTCTGTCTCTGTCTCTGTCTCTGTCTCTGTCTCTGTCTCTGTCTCTGTCTCTGTCTCTGTCTCTGTCTCTGTCTCTGTCTCTGTCTCTGTCTCTGTCTCTGTCTCTGTCTCTGTCTCTGTCTCTGTCTCTGTCTCTGTCTCTGTCTCTGTCTCTGTCTCTGTCTCTGTCTCTGTCTCTGTCTCTGTCTCTGTCTCTGTCTCTGTCTCTGTCTCTGTCTCTGTCTCTGTCTCTGTCTCTGTCTCTGTCTCTGTCTCTGTCTCTGTCTCTGTCTCTGTCTCTGTCTCTGTCTCTGTCTCTGTCTCTGTCTCTGTCTCTGTCTCTGTCTCTGTCTCTGTCTCTGTCTCTGTCTCTGTCTCTGTCTCTGTCTCTGTCTCTGTCTCTGTCTCTGTCTCTGTCTCTGTCTCTGTCTCTGTCTCTGTCTCTGTCTCTGTCTCTGTCTCTGTCTCTGTCTCTGTCTCTGTCTCTGTCTCTGTCTCTGTCTCTGTCTCTGTCTCTGTCTCTGTCTCTGTCTCTGTCTCTGTCTCTGTCTCTGTCTCTGTCTCTGTCTCTGTCTCTGTCTCTGTCTCTGTCTCTGTCTCTGTCTCTGTCTCTGTCTCTGTCTCTGTCTCTGTCTCTGTCTCTGTCTCTGTCTCTGTCTCTGTCTCTGTCTCTGTCTCTGTCTCTGTCTCTGTCTCTGTCTCTGTCTCTGTCTCTGTCTCTGTCTCTGTCTCTGTCTCTGTCTCTGTCTCTGTCTCTGTCTCTGTCTCTGTCTCTGTCTCTGTCTCTGTCTCTGTCTCTGTCTCTGTCTCTGTCTCTGTCTCTGTCTCTGTCTCTGTCTCTGTCTCTGTCTCTGTCTCTGTCTCTGTCTCTGTCTCTGTCTCTGTCTCTGTCTCTGTCTCTGTCTCTGTCTCTGTCTCTGTCTCTGTCTCTGTCTCTGTCTCTGTCTCTGTCTCTGTCTCTGTCTCTGTCTCTGTCTCTGTCTCTGTCTCTGTCTCTGTCTCTGTCTCTGTCTCTGTCTCTGTCTCTGTCTCTGTCTCTGTCTCTGTCTCTGTCTCTGTCTCTGTCTCTGTCTCTGTCTCTGTCTCTGTCTCTGTCTCTGTCTCTGTCTCTGTCTCTGTCTCTGTCTCTGTCTCTGTCTCTGTCTCTGTCTCTGTCTCTGTCTCTGTCTCTGTCTCTGTCTCTGTCTCTGTCTCTGTCTCTGTCTCTGTCTCTGTCTCTGTCTCTGTCTCTGTCTCTGTCTCTGTCTCTGTCTCTGTCTCTGTCTCTGTCTCTGTCTCTGTCTCTGTCTCTGTCTCTGTCTCTGTCTCTGTCTCTGTCTCTGTCTCTGTCTCTGTCTCTGTCTCTGTCTCTGTCTCTGTCTCTGTCTCTGTCTCTGTCTCTGTCTCTGTCTCTGTCTCTGTCTCTGTCTCTGTCTCTGTCTCTGTCTCTGTCTCTGTCTCTGTCTCTGTCTCTGTCTCTGTCTCTGTCTCTGTCTCTGTCTCTGTCTCTGTCTCTGTCTCTGTCTCTGTCTCTGTCTCTGTCTCTGTCTCTGTCTCTGTCTCTGTCTCTGTCTCTGTCTCTGTCTCTGTCTCTGTCTCTGTCTCTGTCTCTGTCTCTGTCTCTGTCTCTGTCTCTGTCTCTGTCTCTGTCTCTGTCTCTGTCTCTGTCTCTGTCTCTGTCTCTGTCTCTGTCTCTGTCTCTGTCTCTGTCTCTGTCTCTGTCTCTGTCTCTGTCTCTGTCTCTGTCTCTGTCTCTGTCTCTGTCTCTGTCTCTGTCTCTGTCTCTGTCTCTGTCTCTGTCTCTGTCTCTGTCTCTGTCTCTGTCTCTGTCTCTGTCTCTGTCTCTGTCTCTGTCTCTGTCTCTGTCTCTGTCTCTGTCTCTGTCTCTGTCTCTGTCTCTGTCTCTGTCTCTGTCTCTGTCTCTGTCTCTGTCTCTGTCTCTGTCTCTGTCTCTGTCTCTGTCTCTGTCTCTGTCTCTGTCTCTGTCTCTGTCTCTGTCTCTGTCTCTGTCTCTGTCTCTGTCTCTGTCTCTGTCTCTGTCTCTGTCTCTGTCTCTGTCTCTGTCTCTGTCTCTGTCTCTGTCTCTGTCTCTGTCTCTGTCTCTGTCTCTGTCTCTGTCTCTGTCTCTGTCTCTGTCTCTGTCTCTGTCTCTGTCTCTGTCTCTGTCTCTGTCTCTGTCTCTGTCTCTGTCTCTGTCTCTGTCTCTGTCTCTGTCTCTGTCTCTGTCTCTGTCTCTGTCTCTGTCTCTGTCTCTGTCTCTGTCTCTGTCTCTGTCTCTGTCTCTGTCTCTGTCTCTGTCTCTGTCTCTGTCTCTGTCTCTGTCTCTGTCTCTGTCTCTGTCTCTGTCTCTGTCTCTGTCTCTGTCTCTGTCTCTGTCTCTGTCTCTGTCTCTGTCTCTGTCTCTGTCTCTGTCTCTGTCTCTGTCTCTGTCTCTGTCTCTGTCTCTGTCTCTGTCTCTGTCTCTGTCTCTGTCTCTGTCTCTGTCTCTGTCTCTGTCTCTGTCTCTGTCTCTGTCTCTGTCTCTGTCTCTGTCTCTGTCTCTGTCTCTGTCTCTGTCTCTGTCTCTGTCTCTGTCTCTGTCTCTGTCTCTGTCTCTGTCTCTGTCTCTGTCTCTGTCTCTGTCTCTGTCTCTGTCTCTGTCTCTGTCTCTGTCTCTGTCTCTGTCTCTGTCTCTGTCTCTGTCTCTGTCTCTGTCTCTGTCTCTGTCTCTGTCTCTGTCTCTGTCTCTGTCTCTGTCTCTGTCTCTGTCTCTGTCTCTGTCTCTGTCTCTGTCTCTGTCTCTGTCTCTGTCTCTGTCTCTGTCTCTGTCTCTGTCTCTGTCTCTGTCTCTGTCTCTGTCTCTGTCTCTGTCTCTGTCTCTGTCTCTGTCTCTGTCTCTGTCTCTGTCTCTGTCTCTGTCTCTGTCTCTGTCTCTGTCTCTGTCTCTGTCTCTGTCTCTGTCTCTGTCTCTGTCTCTGTCTCTGTCTCTGTCTCTGTCTCTGTCTCTGTCTCTGTCTCTGTCTCTGTCTCTGTCTCTGTCTCTGTCTCTGTCTCTGTCTCTGTCTCTGTCTCTGTCTCTGTCTCTGTCTCTGTCTCTGTCTCTGTCTCTGTCTCTGTCTCTGTCTCTGTCTCTGTCTCTGTCTCTGTCTCTGTCTCTGTCTCTGTCTCTGTCTCTGTCTCTGTCTCTGTCTCTGTCTCTGTCTCTGTCTCTGTCTCTGTCTCTGTCTCTGTCTCTGTCTCTGTCTCTGTCTCTGTCTCTGTCTCTGTCTCTGTCTCTGTCTCTGTCTCTGTCTCTGTCTCTGTCTCTGTCTCTGTCTCTGTCTCTGTCTCTGTCTCTGTCTCTGTCTCTGTCTCTGTCTCTGTCTCTGTCTCTGTCTCTGTCTCTGTCTCTGTCTCTGTCTCTGTCTCTGTCTCTGTCTCTGTCTCTGTCTCTGTCTCTGTCTCTGTCTCTGTCTCTGTCTCTGTCTCTGTCTCTGTCTCTGTCTCTGTCTCTGTCTCTGTCTCTGTCTCTGTCTCTGTCTCTGTCTCTGTCTCTGTCTCTGTCTCTGTCTCTGTCTCTGTCTCTGTCTCTGTCTCTGTCTCTGTCTCTGTCTCTGTCTCTGTCTCTGTCTCTGTCTCTGTCTCTGTCTCTGTCTCTGTCTCTGTCTCTGTCTCTGTCTCTGTCTCTGTCTCTGTCTCTGTCTCTGTCTCTGTCTCTGTCTCTGTCTCTGTCTCTGTCTCTGTCTCTGTCTCTGTCTCTGTCTCTGTCTCTGTCTCTGTCTCTGTCTCTGTCTCTGTCTCTGTCTCTGTCTCTGTCTCTGTCTCTGTCTCTGTCTCTGTCTCTGTCTCTGTCTCTGTCTCTGTCTCTGTCTCTGTCTCTGTCTCTGTCTCTGTCTCTGTCTCTGTCTCTGTCTCTGTCTCTGTCTCTGTCTCTGTCTCTGTCTCTGTCTCTGTCTCTGTCTCTGTCTCTGTCTCTGTCTCTGTCTCTGTCTCTGTCTCTGTCTCTGTCTCTGTCTCTGTCTCTGTCTCTGTCTCTGTCTCTGTCTCTGTCTCTGTCTCTGTCTCTGTCTCTGTCTCTGTCTCTGTCTCTGTCTCTGTCTCTGTCTCTGTCTCTGTCTCTGTCTCTGTCTCTGTCTCTGTCTCTGTCTCTGTCTCTGTCTCTGTCTCTGTCTCTGTCTCTGTCTCTGTCTCTGTCTCTGTCTCTGTCTCTGTCTCTGTCTCTGTCTCTGTCTCTGTCTCTGTCTCTGTCTCTGTCTCTGTCTCTGTCTCTGTCTCTGTCTCTGTCTCTGTCTCTGTCTCTGTCTCTGTCTCTGTCTCTGTCTCTGTCTCTGTCTCTGTCTCTGTCTCTGTCTCTGTCTCTGTCTCTGTCTCTGTCTCTGTCTCTGTCTCTGTCTCTGTCTCTGTCTCTGTCTCTGTCTCTGTCTCTGTCTCTGTCTCTGTCTCTGTCTCTGTCTCTGTCTCTGTCTCTGTCTCTGTCTCTGTCTCTGTCTCTGTCTCTGTCTCTGTCTCTGTCTCTGTCTCTGTCTCTGTCTCTGTCTCTGTCTCTGTCTCTGTCTCTGTCTCTGTCTCTGTCTCTGTCTCTGTCTCTGTCTCTGTCTCTGTCTCTGTCTCTGTCTCTGTCTCTGTCTCTGTCTCTGTCTCTGTCTCTGTCTCTGTCTCTGTCTCTGTCTCTGTCTCTGTCTCTGTCTCTGTCTCTGTCTCTGTCTCTGTCTCTGTCTCTGTCTCTGTCTCTGTCTCTGTCTCTGTCTCTGTCTCTGTCTCTGTCTCTGTCTCTGTCTCTGTCTCTGTCTCTGTCTCTGTCTCTGTCTCTGTCTCTGTCTCTGTCTCTGTCTCTGTCTCTGTCTCTCTGTCTCTGTCTCTGTCTCTGTCTCTGTCTCTGTCTCTGTCTCTGTCTCTGTCTCTGTCTCTGTCTCTGTCTCTGTCTCTGTCTCTGTCTCTGTCTCTGTCTCTGTCTCTGTCTCTGTCTCTGTCTCTGTCTCTGTCTCTGTCTCTGTCTCTGTCTCTGTCTCTGTCTCTGTCTCTGTCTCTGTCTCTGTCTCTGTCTCTGTCTCTGTCTCTGTCTCTGTCTCTGTCTCTGTCTCTGTCTCTGTCTCTGTCTCTGTCTCTGTCTCTGTCTCTGTCTCTGTCTCTGTCTCTGTCTCTGTCTCTGTCTCTGTCTCTGTCTCTGTCTCTGTCTCTGTCTCTGTCTCTGTCTCTGTCTCTGTCTCTGTCTCTGTCTCTGTCTCTGTCTCTGTCTCTGTCTCTGTCTCTGTCTCTGTCTCTGTCTCTGTCTCTGTCTCTGTCTCTGTCTCTGTCTCTGTCTCTGTCTCTGTCTC
>CAWVQG010000098.1:0-42866 GCA_963932195.1 Empis livida
GAAATATTTTGGTTTTCTATTTTTGTCCTTATTTTGCACCCAAATAACGGGAAAAAATAAAAAAAAGTCATTTGGAAATATTTTGGTTTTCTGTTTTTGTCCTTATTTTGCACCCAAATAACGGGAAAAAATAAAAAAACGTTATCTGAAATATTTTGGTTTTCTGTTTTTGTTCTTATTTTGCACCCAAATAACGGGAGAAATAAAAAAAAAGTGATTTGAAATATTTTGGTTTTCTGTCTTTGTTTTTACTTTGCACCCAAATAACGGGAAAAAATAAAAAAAAAGTTATCTGAAATATTTTGGTTTTCTATTTTTGTCCTTATTTTGCACCCAAATAACGGGAAAAAATAAAAAAAAGTCATTTGAAATATTTTGGTTTTCTGTTTTTGTCCTTATTTTGCACCCAAATAACGGGAAAATAGAAAAAAAAAAGTTATTTGAAATATTTTGGTTTTCTGTTTTTGTCCTTATTTTTGCACCCGAATAACGGAAAAAAATAAAAAAAAAGTTATTTGAAATATTTTGGTTTTCTATTTTTGTCCTTATTTTGCACCCAAATAACGGGAAAAAATAAAAAAAAGTCATTTGAAATATTTTGGTTTTCTGTTTTTTGTCCTTATTTTGCACCCAAATAACGGGAAAAAATAAAAAAAAAGTTATCTGAAATATTTTGGTTTTCTGTTTTTGTCCTTATTTTGCACCCAAATAACGGGAGAAATAAAAAAAAAGTTATTTGAAATATTTTGCTTTTCTATTTTTGTCCTTATTTTGCACCCAAATAACGGGAAAAAAAAAAAAGTTATCTGAAATATTTTGGTTTACTGTTTTTGTCCTTATTTTGCACCCAAATAAAGGGAAAAAAGAAAAAAATGTTATTTGAAATATTTTGGTTTTCTGTTATTGTCCTTATTTTGCACCCAAATAACGGGAACAAATAAAACAAAAGTTATTTGAAATATTTTGGTTTTCTGTTTTTGTCCTTATTTTGCACCTAAATAACGGGAAAAAAGAAAAAAAAAGTTATCTGAAATATTTTGGTTTTCTGTTTTTGTCCTTATTTTGCACCCAAATAACGGAAAAAAAGAAAAAAAAAGTTATCTGAAATATTTTGGTTTTCTGTTTTTGTCCTTATTTTGCACCCAAATAACGGGAAAAAAGAAAAAAAAAGTTATCTGAAATATTTTGGTTTTCTGTTTTTGTTCTTATTTTGCACCCAAATAATGGGAAAAAATAAAAAAAAAAGTTATTTGAAATATTTTGGTTTTCTGAAAAAATAAAAAAATAAAAAAAAAAGTTATTTGAAATATTTTGGTTTTCTGATTTTGTCCTTATTTTGCACCCAAATAACGGGAAAAATAAAAAAAAATTATCTGAAATATTTTGGTTTTCTGTTTTTGTCCTTATTTTGCACCCAAATAACGGGAAAAAATAAAAAAAAAGTTATCTGAAATATTTTGGTTTTCTGTTTTTGTCCTTATTTTGCACCCAAATAACGGGAAAAAAGAAAAAAAAAGTTATCTGAAATATTTTGGTTTTCAGTTTTTGTCCTTATTTTGCACCCAAATAACGGGAAAAAAGAAAAAAAAAGTTATCTGAAATATTTTGGTTTTCTGTTTTTATTCTTTTTTGCACCCAAATAATGGGAAAAAATAAAAAAAAAAGTTATTTGAAATATTTTGGTTTTCTGAAAAAATAAAAAAATAAAAAAAAAAGTTATTTGAAATATTTTGGTTTTCTGATTTTGTCCTTATTTTGCACCCAAATAACGGGAAAAATAAAAAAAAAATTATCTGAAATATTTTGGTTTTCTGTTTTTGTCCTTATTTTGCACCCAAATAACAGGGAAAAAATATTTTGGTTTTCTGTTTTTGTCCTTATTTTGCACCCAAATAAAGGGAAAAAAGAAAAAAATGTTATTTGAAATATTTTGGTTTTCTGTTATTGTCCTTATTTTGCACCCAAATAACGGGAAAAAATAAAACAAAAGTTATTTGAAATATTTTGGTTTTCTGTTTTTGTCCTTATTTTGCACCTAAATAACGGGAAAAAAGAAAAAAAAAGTTATCTGAAATATTTTGGTTTTCTGTTTTTGTCCTTATTTTGCACCCAAATAACGGAAAAAAAGAAAAAAAAAGTTATCTGAAATATTTTGGTTTTCTGTTTTTGTCCTTATTTTGCACCCAAATAACGGGAAAAAAGAAAAAAAAAGTTATCTGAAATATTTTAGTTTTCTGTTTTTGTTCTTATTTTGCACCCAAATAATGGGAAAAAATAAAAAAAAAAGTTATTTGAAATATTTTGGTTTTCTGAAAAAATAAAAAAATAAAAAAAAAAGTTATTTGAAATATTTTGGTTTTCTGATTTTGTCCTTATTTTGCACCCAAATAACGGGAAAAATAAAAAAAAAATTATCTGAAATATTTTGGTTTTCTGTTTTTGTCCTTATTTTGCACCCAAATAACAGGGAAAAAGAAAAAAAAAGTTATCTGAAATATTTTGGTTTTCTGTTTTTGTCCTTATTTTGCACCCAAATAACGGGAAAATAGAAAAAAAAAGTTATTTGCAATATTTTGGTTTTCTGTTTTTGTCCTTATTTTGCACCCGAATAACGGAAAAAAATAAAAAAAAAAGTTATTTGAAATATTTTGGTTTTCTATTTTTGTCCTTATTTTGCACCCAAATAACGGGAAAAAATAAAAAAAAGTCATTTGAAATATTTTGGTTTTCTGTTTTTGTCCTTATTTTGCACCCAAATAACGGGAAAAAAGAAAAAAAAAGTTATTTGAAATATTTTGGTTTTCTGTTATTGTCCTTATTTTGCACCCGAATAACGGAAAAAAATAAAAAAAAAGTTATTTGAAATATTTTGGTTTTCTATTTTTGTCCTTATTTTGCACCCAAATAACGGGAAAAAATAAAAAAAAGTCATTTGAAATATTTTGGTTTTCTGTTTTTGTCCTTATTTTGCACCCAAATAACGGGAAAAAATAAAAAAAAAGTTATCTGAAATATTTTGGTTTTCTGTTTTTGTCCTTATTTTGCACCCAAATAACGGGAGAAATAAAAAAAAAGTCATTTGAAATATTTTGGTTTTCTGTTTTTGTCCTTATTTTGCACCCAAATAACGGGAAAAAATAAAAAAAAAGTTATCTGAAATATTTTGGTTTTCTATTTTTGTCCTTATTTTGCACCCAAATAACGGGAAAAAATAAAAAAAAGTCATTTGAAATATTTTGGTTTTCTGTTTTTGTCCTTATTTTGCACCCAAATAACGGGAAAATAGAAAAAAAAAGTTATTTGAAATATTTTAGTTTTCTGTTTTTGTCCTTATTTTGCACCCGAATAACGGAAAAAAATAAAAAAAAAGTTATTTGAAATATTTTGGTTTTCTATTTTTGTCCTTATTTTGCACCCAAATAACGGGAAAAAATAAAAAAAAGTCATTTGAAATATTTTGGTTTTCTGTTTTTGTCCTTATTTTGCACCCAAATAACGGGAAAAAATAAAAAAAAAGTTATCTGAAATATTTTGGTTTTCTGTTTTTGTCCTTATTTTGCACCCAAATAACGGGAGAAATAAAAAAAAAGTTATTTGAAATATTTTGCTTTTCTATTTTTGTCCTTATTTTGCACCCAAATAACGGGAAAAAAAAAAAGTTATCTGAAATATTTTGGTTTACTGTTTTTGTCCTTATTTTGCACCCAAATAAAGGGAAAAAAGAAAAAAATGTTATTTGAAATATTTTGGTTTTCTGTTATTGTCCTTATTTTGCACCCAAATAACGGGAAAAAATAAAACAAAAGTTATTTGAAATATTTTGGTTTTCTGTTTTTGTCCTTATTTTGCACCTAAATAACGGGAAAAAAGAAAAAAAAAGTTATCTGAAATATTTTGGTTTTCTGTTTTTGTCCTTATTTTGCACCCAAATAATGGAAAAAAAGAAAAAAAAAGTTATCTGAAATATTTTGGTTTTCTGTTTTTGTCCTTATTTTGCACCCAAATAACGGGAAAAAAAAAAAAAAAAGTTATCTGAAATATTTTGGTTTTCTGTTTTTGTTCTTATTTTGCACCCAAATAATGGGAAAAAATAAAAAAAAAAGTTATTTGAAATATTTTGGTTTTCTGAAAAAATAAAAAAATAAAAAAAAAAGTTATTTGAAATATTTTGGTTTTCTGATTTTGTCCTTATTTTGCACCCAAATAACGGGAAAAATAAAAAAAAATTATCTGAAATATTTTGGTTTTCTGTTTTTGTCCTTATTTTGCACCCAAATAACGGGAAAAAATAAAAAAAAATTATCTGAAATATTTTGGTTTTCTGTTTTTGTCCTTATTTTGCACCCAAATAACGGGAAAAAAGAAAAAAAAAGTTATCTGAAATATTTTGGTTTTCAGTTTTTGTCCTTATTTTGCACCCAAATAACGGGAAAAAAGAAAAAAAAAGTTATCTGAAATATTTTGGTTTTCTGTTTTTATTCTTTTTTGCACCCAAATAATGGGAAAAAATAAAAAAAAAAGTTATTTGAAATATTTTGGTTTTCTGAAAAAATAAAAAAATAAAAAAAAAAGTTATTTGAAATATTTTGGTTTTCTGATTTTGTCCTTATTTTGCACCCAAATAACGGGAAAAATAAAAAAAAAATTATCTGAAATATTTTGGTTTTCTGTTTTTGTCCTTATTTTGCACCCAAATAAAGGGAAAAAAGAAAAAAATGTTATTTGAAATATTTTGGTTTTCTGTTATTGTCCTTATTTTGCACCCAAATAACGGGAAAAAATAAAACAAAAGTTATTTGAAATATTTTGGTTTTCTGTTTTTGTCCTTATTTTGCACCTAAATAACGGGAAAAAAGAAAAAAAAAGTTATCTGAAATATTTTGGTTTTCTGTTTTTGTCCTTATTTTGCACCCAAATAACGGGAAAAAATAAAAAAAAAGTTATCTGAAATATTTTGGTTTTCTGTTATTGTCCTTATTTTGCACCCAAATAACGGGAAAAAAGAAAAAAAAAGTTATCTGAAATATTTTGGTTTTCTGTTTTTGTTCTTATTTTGCACCCAAATAATGGGAAAAAATAAAAAAAGAAGTTATTTGAAATATTTTGGTTTTCTGAAAAAATAAAAAAAAAAAAAAAAGTTATTTGAAATATTTTGGTTTTCTGATTTTGTCCTTATTTTGCACCCAAATAACGGGAAAAATAAAAAAAAAATTATCTGAAATATTTTGGTTTTCTGTTTTTGTCCTTATTTTGCACCCTAATAACGGGAAAAAATAAAAAAAAAGTTATCTGAAATATTTTGGTTTTCTGTTATTGTCCTTATTTTGCACCCAAATAACGGGAAAAAAGAAAAAAAAATTATCTGAAATATTTTGGTTTTCTGTTTTTGTCCTTATTTTGCACCCAAATAACGGGGAAAAAGAAAAAAAAAACTTATTTGAAATATTTTGGTTTTCTGTTTTTGTCCTTATTTTGAACCCAAATAACGGGAAAATAGAAAAAAAAAGTTATTTGAAATATTTTGGTTTTCTGTTTTTGTCCTTATTTTGCACCCGAATAACGGAAAAAAATAAAAAAAAAGTTATTTGAAATATTTTGGTTTTCTATTTTTGTCCTTATTTTGCACCCAAATAACGGGAAAAAATAAAAAAAAGTCATTTGATATATTTTGGTTTTCTGTTTTTGTCCTTATTTTGCACCCAAATAACGGGAAAAAAGAAAAAAAAGTTAATTGAAATATTTTGGTTTTCTGTTATTGTCCTTATTTTGCACCCAAATAACGGGAAAAAAGAAATAAAGTTATTTGAAATATTTTGGTTTTCTGTTTTTGTCCTTATTTTGCACCCAAATAACGGGAAAATATAAAAAAAAGTTATTTGAAATATTTTGGTTTTCTGTTTTTGTCCTTATTTTGCACCCGAATAATGGAAAAAAATAAAAAAAAAGTTATTTGAAATATTTTGGTTTTCTATTTTTGTCCTTATTTTGCACCCAAATAACGGGAAAAAATAAAAAAAAGTCATTTGAAATATTTTGGTTTTCTGTTTTTGTCCTTATTTTGCACCCAAATAACGGGAAAAAAAAAAAAAGTTATCTGAAATATTTTGGTTTTCTGTTTTTGTCCTTATTTTGCACCCAAATAACGGGAGAAATAAAAAAAAAGTTATTTGAAATATTTTGGTTTTCTATTTTTGTCCTTATTTTGCACCCAAATAACGGGGAAAAAAAAAAGTTATCTGAAATATTTTGGTTTTCTGTTTTTGTCCTTATTTTGCACCCAAATAAAGGGAAAAAAGAAAAAAATGTTATTTGAAATATTTTGGTTTTCTGTTTTTGTTCTTATTTTGCACCCAAATAATGGGAAAAAATAAAACAAAAGTTATTTGAAATATTTTGGTTTTCTGTTTTTGTCCTTATTTTGCACCTAAATAACGGGAAAAAAGAAAAAAAAAGTTATCTGAAATATTTTGGTTTTCTGTTTTTGTCCTTATTTTGCACCCAAATAACGGAAAAAAAGAAAAAAAAAGTTATCTGAAATATTTTGGTTTTCTGTTTTTGTCCTTATTTTGCACCCAAATAACGGGAAAAAAGAAAAAAAAAGTTATCTGAAATATTTTGGTTTTCTGTTTTTGTTCTTATTTTGCACCCAAATAATGGGAAAAAATAAAAAAAGAAGTTATTTGAAATATTTTGGTTTTCTGAAAAAATAAAAAAAAAAAAAAAAAGTTATTTGAAATATTTTGGTTTTCTGATTTTGTCCTTATTTTGCACCCAAATAACGGGAAAAATAAAAAAAAAATTATCTGAAATATTTTGGTTTTCTGTTTTTGTCCTTATTTTGCACCCTAATAACGGGAAAAAATAAAAAAAAAGTTATCTGAAATATTTTGGTTTTCTGTTATTGTCCTTATTTTGCACCCAAATAACGGGAAAAAAGAAAAAAAAATTATCTGAAATATTTTGGTTTTCTGTTTTTGTCCTTATTTTGCACCCAAATAACGGGGAAAAAGAAAAAAAAAACTTATTTGAAATATTTTGGTTTTCTGTTTTTGTCCTTATTTTGCACCCAAATAACGGGAAAATAGAAAAAAAAAGTTATTTGAAATATTTTGGTTTTCTGTTTTTGTCCTTATTTTGCACCCAAATAACGGAAAAAAATTAAAAAAAAGTTATTTGAAATATTTTGGTTTTCTATTTTTGTCCTTATTTTGCACCCAAATAACGGGAAAAAATAAAAAAAAGTCATTTGATATATTTTGGTTTTCTGTTTTTGTCCTTATTTTGCACCCAAATAACGGGAAAAAAGAAAAAAAAGTTAATTGAAATATTTTGGTTTTCTGTTATTGTCCTTATTTTGCACCCAAATAACGGGAAAAAAGAAATAAAGTTATTTGAAATATTTTGGTTTTCTGTTTTTGTCCTTATTTTGCACCCAAATAACGGGAAAATATAAAAAAAAGTTATTTGAAATATTTTGGTTTTCTGTTTTTGTCCTTATTTTGCACCCGAATAATGGAAAAAATAAAAAAAAAGTTATTTGAAATATTTTGGTTTTCTATTTTTGTCCTTATTTTGCACCCAAATAACGGGAAAAAATAAAAAAAAGTCATTTGAAATATTTTGGTTTTCTGTTTTTGTCCTTATTTTGCACCCAAGTAACGGGGAAAAAAAAAAAAGTTATCTGAAATATTTTGGTTTTCTGTTTTTGTCCTTATTTTGCACCCAAATAACGGGAGAAATAAAAAAAAAGTTATTTGAAATATTTTGGTTTTCTATTTTTGTCCTTATTTTGCACCCAAATAACGGGGAAAAAAAAAAGTTATCTGAAATATTTTGGTTTTCTGTTTTTGTCCTTATTTTGCACCCAAATAAAGGGAAAAAAGAAAAAAATGTTATTTGAAATATTTTGGTTTTCTGTTATTGTCCTTATTTTGCACCCAAATAACGGGAAAAAATAAAACAAAAGTTATTTGAAATATTTTGGTTTTCTGTTTTTGTCCTTATTTTGCACCTAAATAACGGGAAAAAAGAAAAAAAAAGTTATCTGAAATATTTTGGTTTTCTGTTTTTGTCCTTATTTTGCACCCAAATAACGGAAAAAAAGAAAAAAAAAGTTATCTGAAATATTTTGGTTTTCTGTTTTTGTCCTTATTTTGCACCCAAATAACGGGAAAAAAGAAAAAAAAAGTTATCTGAAATATTTTAGTTTTCTGTTTTTGTTCTTATTTTGCACCCAAATAATGGGAAAAAATAAAAAAAAAAGTTATTTGAAATATTTTGGTTTTCTGAAAAAATAAAAAAATAAAAAAAAAAGTTATTTGAAATATTTTGGTTTTCTGATTTTGTCCTTATTTTGCACCCAAATAACGGGAAAAATAAAAAAAAAATTATCTGAAATATTTTGGTTTTCTGTTTTTGTCCTTATTTTGCACCCAAATAACAGGGAAAAAGAAAAAAAAAGTTATCTGAAATATTTTGGTTTTCTGTTTTTGTCCTTATTTTGCACCCAAATAACGGGAAAAAAGAAAAAAAAAGTTATTTGAAATATTTTGGTTTTCTGTTTTTGTCCTTATTTTGCACCCAAATAACGGGAAAATAGAAAAAAAAAGTTATTTGCAATATTTTGGTTTTCTGTTTTTGTCCTTATTTTGCACCCGAATAACGGAAAAAAATAAAAAAAAAGTTATTTGAAATATTTTGGTTTTCTATTTTTGTCCTTATTTTGCACCCAAATAACGGGAAAAAATAAAAAAAAGTCATTTGAAATATTTTGGTTTTCTGTTTTTGTTCTTATTTTGCACCCAAATAACGGGAAAAAAGAAAAAAAAAGTTATTTGAAATATTTTGGTTTTCTGTTATTGTCCTTATTTTGCACCCGAATAACGGAAAAAAATAAAAAAAAAGTTATTTGAAATATTTTGGTTTTCTATTTTTGTCCTTATTTTGCACCCAAATAACGGGAAAAAATAAAAAAAAGTCATTTGAAATATTTTGGTTTTCTGTTTTTGTCCTTATTTTGCACCCAAATAACGGGAAAAAATAAAAAAAACGTTATCTGAAATATTTTGGTTTTCTGTTTTTGTCCTTATTTTGCACCCAAATAACGGGAGAAATAAAAAAAAAGTCATTTGAAATATTTTGGTTTTCTGTTTTTGTCCTTATTTTGCACCCAAATAACGGGAAAAAATAAAAAAAAAGTTATCTGAAATATTTTGGTTTTCTATTTTTGTCCTTATTTTGCACCCAAATAACGGGAAAAAATAAAAAAAAGTCATTTGAAATATTTTGGTTTTCTGTTTTTGTCCTTATTTTGCACCCAAATAACGGGAAAATAGAAAAAAAAAGTTATTTGAAATATTTTGGTTTTCTGTTTTTGTCCTTATTTTGCACCCGAATAACGGAAAAAAATAACAAAAAGTTTTTTGAAATATTTTGGTTTTCTATTTTTGTCCTTATTTTGCACCCAAATAACGGGAAAAAATAAAAAAAAGTCATTTGAAATATTTTGGTTTTCTGTTTTTGTCCTTATTTTGCACCCAAATAACGGGAAAAAATAAAAAAAAAGTTATCTGAAATATTTTGGTTTTCTGTTTTTGTCCTTATTTTGCACCCAAATAACGGGAGAAATAAAAAAAAAGTTATTTGAAATATTTTGCTTTTCTATTTTTGTCCTTATTTTGCACCCAAATAACGGGAAAAAAAAAAAGTTATCTGAAATATTTTGGTTTACTGTTTTTGTCCTTATTTTGCACCCAAATAAAGGGAAAAAAGAAAAAAATGTTATTTGAAATATTTTGGTTTTCTGTTATTGTCCTTATTTTGCACCCAAATAACGGGAAAAAATAAAACAAAAGTTATTTGAAATATTTTGGTTTTCTGTTTTTGTCCTTATTTTGCACCTAAATAACGGGAAAAAAGAAAAAAAAAGTTATCTGAAATATTTTGGTTTTCTGTTTTTGTCCTTATTTTGCACCCAAATAACGGAAAAAAAGAAAAAAAAAGTTATCTGAAATATTTTGGTTTTCTGTTTTTGTCCTTATTTTGCACCCAAATAACGGGAAAAAAGAAAAAAAAAGTTATCTGAAATATTTTGGTTTTCTGTTTTTGTTCTTATTTTGCACCCAAATAATGGGAAAAAATAAAAAAAAAAGTTATTTGAAATATTTTGGTTTTCTGAAAAAATAAAAAAATAAAAAAAAAAGTTATTTGAAATATTTTGGTTTTCTGATTTTGTCCTTATTTTGCACCCAAATAACGGGAAAAATAAAAAAAAATTATCTGAAATATTTTGGTTTTCTGTTTTTGTCCTTATTTTGCACCCAAATAACGGGAAAAAATAAAAAAAAAGTTATCTGAAATATTTTGGTTTTCTGTTTTTGTCCTTATTTTGCACCCAAATAACGGGAAAAAAGAAAAAAAAAGTTATCTGAAATATTTTGGTTTTCAGTTTTTGTCCTTATTTTGCACCCAAATAACGGGAAAAAAGAAAAAAAAAGTTATCTGAAATATTTTGGTTTTCTGTTTTTATTCTTTTTTGCACCCAAATAATGGGAAAAAATAAAAAAAAAAGTTATTTGAAATATTTTGGTTTTCTGAAAAAATAAAAAAATAAAAAAAAAAGTTATTTGAAATATTTTGGTTTTCTGATTTTGTCCTTATTTTGCACCCAAATAACGGGAAAAATAAAAAAAAATTATCTGAAATATTTTGGTTTTCTGTTTTTGTCCTTATTTTGCACCCAAATAACAGGGAAAAAATATTTTGGTTTTCTGTTTTTGTCCTTATTTTGCACCCAAATAAAGGGAAAAAAGAAAAAAATGTTATTTGAAATATTTTGGTTTTCTGTTATTGTCCTTATTTTGCACCCAAATAACGGGAAAAAATAAAACAAAAGTTATTTGAAATATTTTGGTTTTCTGTTTTTGTCCTTATTTTGCACCTAAATAACGGGAAAAAAGAAAAAAAAAGTTATCTGAAATATTTTGGTTTTCTGTTTTTGTCCTTATTTTGCACCCAAATAACGGAAAAAAAGAAAAAAAAAGTTATCTGAAATATTTTGGTTTTCTGTTTTTGTCCTTATTTTGCACCCAAATAACGGGAAAAAAGAAAAAAAAAGTTATCTGAAATATTTTAGTTTTCTGTTTTTGTTCTTATTTTGCACCCAAATAATGGGAAAAAATAAAAAAAAAAGTTATTTGAAATATTTTGGTTTTCTGAAAAAATAAAAAAATAAAAAAAAAAGTTATTTGAAATATTTTGGTTTTCTGATTTTGTCCTTATTTTGCACCCAAATAACGGGAAAAATAAAAAAAAAATTATCTGAAATATTTTGGTTTTCTGTTTTTGTCCTTATTTTGCACCCAAATAACAGGGAAAAAGAAAAAAAAAGTTATCTGAAATATTTTGGTTTTCTGTTTTTGTCCTTATTTTGCACCCAAATAACGGGAAAATAGAAAAAAAAAGTTATTTGCAATATTTTGGTTTTCTGTTTTTGTCCTTATTTTGCACCCGAATAACGGAAAAAAATAAAAAAAAAAGTTATTTGAAATATTTTGGTTTTCTATTTTTGTCCTTATTTTGCACCCAAATAACGGGAAAAAATAAAAAAAAGTCATTTGAAATATTTTGGTTTTCTGTTTTTGTCCTTATTTTGCACCCAAATAACGGGAAAAAAGAAAAAAAAAGTTATTTGAAATATTTTGGTTTTCTGTTATTGTCCTTATTTTGCACCCGAATAACGGAAAAAAATAAAAAAAAAGTTATTTGAAATATTTTGGTTTTCTATTTTTGTCCTTATTTTGCACCCAAATAACGGGAAAAAATAAAAAAAAGTCATTTGAAATATTTTGGTTTTCTGTTTTTGTCCTTATTTTGCACCCAAATAACGGGAAAAAATAAAAAAAAAGTTATCTGAAATATTTTGGTTTTCTGTTTTTGTCCTTATTTTGCACCCAAATAACGGGAGAAATAAAAAAAAAGTCATTTGAAATATTTTGGTTTTCTGTTTTTGTCCTTATTTTGCACCCAAATAACGGGAAAAAATAAAAAAAAAGTTATCTGAAATATTTTGGTTTTCTATTTTTGTCCTTATTTTGCACCCAAATAACGGGAAAAAATAAAAAAAAGTCATTTGAAATATTTTGGTTTTCTGTTTTTGTCCTTATTTTGCACCCAAATAACGGGAAAATAGAAAAAAAAAGTTATTTGAAATATTTTAGTTTTCTGTTTTTGTCCTTATTTTGCACCCGAATAACGGAAAAAAATAAAAAAAAAGTTATTTGAAATATTTTGGTTTTCTATTTTTGTCCTTATTTTGCACCCAAATAACGGGAAAAAATAAAAAAAAGTCATTTGAAATATTTTGGTTTTCTGTTTTTGTCCTTATTTTGCACCCAAATAACGGGAAAAAATAAAAAAAAAGTTATCTGAAATATTTTGGTTTTCTGTTTTTGTCCTTATTTTGCACCCAAATAACGGGAGAAATAAAAAAAAAGTTATTTGAAATATTTTGCTTTTCTATTTTTGTCCTTATTTTGCACCCAAATAACGGGAAAAAAAAAAAGTTATCTGAAATATTTTGGTTTACTGTTTTTGTCCTTATTTTGCACCCAAATAAAGGGAAAAAAGAAAAAAATGTTATTTGAAATATTTTGGTTTTCTGTTATTGTCCTTATTTTGCACCCAAATAACGGGAAAAAATAAAACAAAAGTTATTTGAAATATTTTGGTTTTCTGTTTTTGTCCTTATTTTGCACCTAAATAACGGGAAAAAAGAAAAAAAAAGTTATCTGAAATATTTTGGTTTTCTGTTTTTGTCCTTATTTTGCACCCAAATAATGGAAAAAAAGAAAAAAAAAGTTATCTGAAATATTTTGGTTTTCTGTTTTTGTCCTTATTTTGCACCCAAATAACGGGAAAAAAAAAAAAAAAAGTTATCTGAAATATTTTGGTTTTCTGTTTTTGTTCTTATTTTGCACCCAAATAATGGGAAAAAATAAAAAAAAAAGTTATTTGAAATATTTTGGTTTTCTGAAAAAATAAAAAAATAAAAAAAAAAGTTATTTGAAATATTTTGGTTTTCTGATTTTGTCCTTATTTTGCACCCAAATAACGGGAAAAATAAAAAAAAATTATCTGAAATATTTTGGTTTTCTGTTTTTGTCCTTATTTTGCACCCAAATAACGGGAAAAAATAAAAAAAAATTATCTGAAATATTTTGGTTTTCTGTTTTTGTCCTTATTTTGCACCCAAATAACGGGAAAAAAGAAAAAAAAAGTTATCTGAAATATTTTGGTTTTCAGTTTTTGTCCTTATTTTGCACCCAAATAACGGGAAAAAAGAAAAAAAAAGTTATCTGAAATATTTTGGTTTTCTGTTTTTATTCTTTTTTGCACCCAAATAATGGGAAAAAATAAAAAAAAAAGTTATTTGAAATATTTTGGTTTTCTGAAAAAATAAAAAAATAAAAAAAAAAGTTATTTGAAATATTTTGGTTTTCTGATTTTGTCCTTATTTTGCACCCAAATAACGGGAAAAATAAAAAAAAAATTATCTGAAATATTTTGGTTTTCTGTTTTTGTCCTTATTTTGCACCCAAATAACAGGGAAAAAATATTTTGGTTTTCTGTTTTTGTCCTTATTTTGCACCCAAATAAAGGGAAAAAAGAAAAAAATGTTATTTGAAATATTTTGGTTTTCTGTTATTGTCCTTATTTTGCACCCAAATAACGGGAAAAAATAAAACAAAAGTTATTTGAAATATTTTGGTTTTCTGTTTTTGTCCTTATTTTGCACCTAAATAACGGGAAAAAAGAAAAAAAAAGTTATCTGAAATATTTTGGTTTTCTGTTTTTGTCCTTATTTTGCACCCAAATAACGGAAAAAAAGAAAAAAAAAGTTATCTGAAATATTTTGGTTTTCTGTTTTTGTCCTTATTTTGCACCCAAATAACGGGAAAAAAGAAAAAAAAAGTTATCTGAAATATTTTGGTTTTCTGTTTTTGTTCTTATTTTGCACCCAAATAATGGGAAAAAATAAAAAAAGAAGTTATTTGAAATATTTTGGTTTTCTGAAAAAATAAAAAAAAAAAAAAAAAGTTATTTGAAATATTTTGGTTTTCTGATTTTGTCCTTATTTTGCACCCAAATAACGGGAAAAATAAAAAAAAAATTATCTGAAATATTTTGGTTTTCTGTTTTTGTCCTTATTTTGCACCCTAATAACGGGAAAAAATAAAAAAAAAGTTATCTGAAATATTTTGGTTTTCAGTTTTTGTCCTTATTTTGCACCCAAATAACGGGAAAAAAGAAAAAAAAAGTTATCTGAAATATTTTGGTTTTCAGTTTTTGTCCTTATTTTGCACCCAAATAACAGGAAAAATAAAAAAAAAATTATCTGAAATATTTTGGTTTTCTGTTTTTGTCCTTATTTTGCACCCAAATAACAGGGAAAAAGAAAAAAAGTTATTTGAAATATTTTGGTTTTCCGTTTTTGTCCTTATTTTGCACCCAAATAACGGGAAAAAATAAAAAAAAAGTTATCTGAAATATTTTGGTTTTCTGTTTTTGTCCTTATTTTGCACCCAAATAACGGGAAAAAAGAAAAAAAAAGTTATCTGAAATATTTTGGTTTTCTGTTTTTGTCCTTATTTTGCACCTAAATAACGGGAAAAAGGAAAAAAAAAGTTATCTGAAATATTTTGGTTTTCTGTTTTTGTACTTATTTTGCACCCAAATAACGGGAAAAATAAAAAAAAAGTTATTTGAAATATTTTGGTTTTCTGTTTTTGTCCTTATTTTGCACCTAAATAACGGGAAAAAAGAAAAAAAAAGTTATCTGAAATATTTTGGTTTTCTGTTTTTGTCCTTATTTTGCACCCAAATAACGGGAAAAAAGAAAAAAAAGTTACTTGAAATATTTTAATTTTCTGTTTTTGTCCTTATTTTGCACACAAATAACGGGAAAAAAGAAAAAAAAATTATCTGAAATATTTTCTGTTTTTGTCCTTATTTTGCACCCAAATAACGGGAAAAAATAAAAAAAAAGTTATTTGAAATATTTGGGTTTTCTATTTTTGTCCTTATTTTGCACCCAAATAACGGGAAAAAATAAAAAAAAAGTTATTTGAAATATTTTGGTTTTCTGTTTTTGTCCTTATTTTGCCGGAAAAAAAAAAAAAAAGGGAATTTGTAATATTTTCGTTTTCTGTTTTTATCCTTATTTTGCACCCAAATAACGGGAAAAAATAAAAAAAAAGTTATTTGAAATATTTTGGTTTCCTGTTTTTGTCCTTATTTTGCACCCAAATAACGGAAAAAAATAAAAAAAAAGTTATCTGAAATATTTTGGTTTTCTGTTTTTGTCCTTATTTTGCACACAAATAACGGGAATAAATAAAAAAAAGTTATTTGAATTATTTTGGTTTTCTGTTTTTGTCCTTATGTTGCACCCAAATAACGGGAAAAAATAAAAAAAAAGTTATCTGAAATATTTTGGTTTTCTGTTTTTGTCCTTATTTTGCACCCAAATAACGGGAAAAAATAAAAAAAAAGTTATTTGAAATATTTTGGTTTTCTGTTTTTGTCCTTATTTTGCTCCTAAATAACGGGAAAAGATAAAAAAAAAAGTTATTTGAAATATTTTGGTTTTCAGTTTTTGGCCTTATTTTGCACCTAAATAACGGGAAAAAAGAAAAAAAAAGTTATCTGAAATATTTTTGTTTTCTGTTTTTGTCCTTATTTTGCACCCAAATAACGGGAAATAAGATAAAAAAAAAAATTATCTGAAATATATTGGTTTTCTGTTTTTGTCCTTATTTTGCACCCAAATAACGGGAAAAAAGAAAAAAAAAGTTATCTGAAATATTTTGGTTTTCTGTTTTTGTCCTTATTTTGCACCCAAATAACGGGAAAAAATAAAAAAAAAGTTATTTGAAATATTTTGATTTTCTGTTTTTGTCCTTATTTTGCACCCAAATAACGGGAAAAAAGAAAAAAAAGTGATCTGAAATATTTTGGTTTTCTGTTTTTGTCCTTATTTTGCACCCAAATAACGGGAAAAAAGAAAAAAAAAGTTATTTGAAATATTTTAATTTTCTGTTTTTGTCCTTATTGTGCACACAAATAACGGGAAAAAAGAAAAAAAAAGTTATTTTAAATATTTTGGTTTTCTGTTTTTGTCCTTATTTTGCACCCAAATAACGGTAAAAAATAAATAAAAAGTTATTTGAAATATTTTGGTTTTCTGTTTTTGTCCTTATTTTGCACCCAAATAACGGGAAAAAATAAAAAAAAGTTATTTGAAATATTTTGATTTTCTGTTTTTGTCCTTATTTTGCACCCAAACAACGGGAAAAAGAAAAAAAAAGTGATCTGAAATATTTTGGTTTTCTGTTTTTGTCCTTATTTTGCACCCAAATAACGGGAAAAATAAAAAAAAAGTTATTTGAAATATTTTGGTTTTCTGTTTTTGTCCTTATTTTGCACCCAAATAAAGGGAAAAAAGGAAGAAAAAGTTATCTGAAATATTTTGGTTTTCTGTTTTTGTCCTTATTTTGCACCCAAATAACGGGAAAAATAAAAAAAAAGTTATTTGAAATATTAAAAAAAAAGTTATTGAAAAAGTTTTCTGTTTTTATCCTTATTTTGCACCCAAATAACGGGAAAAAATAAAAAAAAAGTTATTTGAAATATTTTGGTTTCCTGTTTTTTTCCTTATTTTGCACCCAAATAACGGAAAAAAATAAAAAAAAAGTTATCTGAAATAAAAAAAAAAAGTTATCTGAAATATTTTGGTTTTCTGTTTTTGTCTTTATTTTGCACCCAAATAACGGGAAAAAATAAAAAACAAGTTATTTGAAATATTTTGGTTTTCTGTTTTTGTCCTTATTTTGCACCTAAATAACAGGAAAAAAGAACAAAAAATTATCTGAAATATTTTGGTTATCTGTTTTTGTCCTTATTTTGCACCCAAATAACGGGAAAAAAGAAAAAAAAAGTTATTTGAAATATTTTAATTTTCTGCTTTTGTCCTTATTTTGGACCCAAATAACGGGAAAAAATAAATAAAAAGTTATTTGAAATATTTGGGTTTTCTATTTTTGTCCTTATTGTGCACACAAGTAACGGGAAAAAAGAAAAAAAAAGTTATTTGAAATATTTTGGTTTTCTGTTTTTGTCCTTATTTTGGACCCAAATAACGGGAAAAAATAAAAAAAAAGTTATTTGAAATATTTTGGTTTTCTGTTTTTGTCCTTATTTTGCACCCAAATAACGGGAAAAATAAGGACAAAAAAAGTTATTTGAAATATTTTGGTTTTCTTTTTTTGTCCTTATTTTGCACCCAAATAACGGGAAAAAAGAAAAAAAAAGTTATTTGAAATATTTTGGTTTTCTGTTTTTGTCCTTATTTTGCACCCAAATAACGGGAAAAACGAAAAAAAAAGTTATTTGAAATATTTTGGTTTTCTGTTTTTGTCCTTATTTTGCACCCAAATAACGCGAAAATATAAAAAAAAAGTTATTTGAAATATTTTGATTTTCTGTTTTTGTCCTTATTTTGCACCCAAATAACGGGAAAAAAGAAAAAAAAAGTTATTTGAAATATTTTGGTTTTCTGTTTTTGTCCTTATTTTGCACCCGAATAACGGAAAAAAATAAAAAAAAAGTTATTTGAAATATTTTGGTTTTCTATTTTTGTCCTTATTTTGCACCCAAATAACGGGAAAAAATAAAAAAAAAGTCATTTGAAATATTTTGGTTTTCTGTTTTTGTCCTTATTTTGCACCCAAATAACAGGAAAAAATAAAAAAAAAGTTATCTGAAATATTTTGGTTTTCTGTTTTTGTCCTTATTTTGCACCCAAATAACGGGAAAAAATAAAAAAAAAGTTATTTGAGATATTTTGGTTTTCTGTTTTTGTCCCTATTTTGCACCCAAATAATGGGAAAAAGAAAAAAAAAGTTATCTGAAATATTTTGGTTTTCTGTTTTTGTCCTTATTTTGCACCCAAATAACGGGAAAAAATAAAATAAAAGTTATTTGAAATATTTTGGTTTTCTGTTTTTGTCCTTATTTTGCACCCAAATAACGGGAAAAAAAAAAAAAAAAATTTGAAATATTTTGGTTTTCTGTTTTTGTCCTTATTTTGCACCCAAATAACGGGAAAAAAAAACTTATCTGAAATATTTTGGTTTTCTGTTTTTGTCCTTATTTTGCACCCAAATAACGGGAAAAAATAAAAAAAAAGTTATTTGAAATATTTTGGTTTTCTGTTTTTGTCCTTATTTTGGACCCAAATAACGGGAAAAAATAAATAAAAAGTTATTTGAAATATTTTGGTTTTCTATTTTTGTCCTTATTTTGCACCCAAATAACGGGAAAAAATAAAAAAAAAGTTATTTGAACTATTTTGGTTTTCTGTTTTTGTCCCTATTTTGCACCCAAATAACAGGAAAAAATAAAAAAAAAGTTATCTGAAATATTTTGGTTTTCTGTTTTTGTCCTTATTTTGCACCCAAATAACGGTAAAAAATAAAAAAAAAGTTATTTGAGATATTTTGGTTTTCTGTTTTTGTCCCTATTTTGCACCCAAATAATGGGAAAAAGAAAAAAAAAGTTATCTGAAATATTTTGGTTTTCTGTTTTTGTCCTTATTTTGCACCCAAATAACGGGAAAAAAAAAAAAGTTAGTTGAAATATTTTGGTTTTCTGTTTTTGTCCTTATTTTGCACCCAAATAACGGGAAAAAAGAAAAAAAAAAAATTTGAAATATTTTGGTTTTCTGTTTTTGTCCTTATTTTGCACCCAAATAACGGGAAAAAAAAAAGTTATCTGAAATATTTTGGTATTCTGTTTTTGTCCTTATTTTGCACCCAAATAACGGGAAAAAAGAAAAAAAAGTTATTTGAAATATTTTGGTTTTCTGTTATTGTCCTTATTTTGCACCCAAATAACGGGAAAAAATAAAACAAAAGTTATTTGAAATATTTTGGTTTTCTGTTTTTGTCCTTATTTTGCACCTAAATAACGGGAAAAAAGAAAAAAAAAGTTATCTGAAATATTTTGGTTTTCTGTTTTTGTCCTTATTTTGCACCCAAATAACGGAAAAAAAGAAAAAAAAAAAGTTATCTGAAATATTTTGGTTTTCTGTTTTTGTCCTTATTTTGCACCCAAATAACGGGAAAAAAGAAAAAAAAATGAATTTGAAATATTTTGGTTTTCTGTTTTTGTCCTTATTTTGCACCCAAATAACGGGAAAAAATAAAAAAAAGTTATTTGAAATATTTTGGTTTTCTATTTTTGTCCTTATTTTGCACCCAAATAACGGGAAAAAAGAAAAAAAAAGTTATATGAAATATTTTGGTTTTCTGTTTTTGTCCTTATTTTGCACCCAAATAACAGGAAAAAATAATAAAAAAGGTATTTGAAATATTTTGGTTTTCTGCTTTTGTCTTTATTTTGCACCCAAATAACGGGAAAAAAGAAAAAAAAAGTTATTGAAATATTTTGGTTTTCTGTTTTTGTCCTTATTTTGCCAATAAATAACCGGAAAAAATAAAAAATAAGTTATTTGAAATATTTTGGTTTTCTGTTTTTGTCCATATTTTGCACCCAAATAACAGGAAAAAATAATAAAAAAGGTATTTGAAATATTTTGGTTTTCTGCTTTTGTCTTTATTTTGCACCCAAATAACGGGAAAAAAAAAAAAAAAAGTTATTTGAAATATTTTGGTTTTCTGTTTTTGTCCTTATTTTGCAGCCAAATAACGGGAAAAAAGAAAAAAAAAGTTATATGAAATATTTTGGTTTTCTGTTTTTGTCCTTATTTTGCACCCAAATAACGGGAAAAAATAAAAAAAAAGTTATTTGAAATATTTTGGTTTTCTGTTTTTGTCCTTATTTTGCACCCAAATAACGGGAAAATATAAAAAAAACAGTTATCTGAAATATTTTGGTTTTCTGTTTTTGTTCTTATTTTGCACCCAAATAACGGGAAAAAATAAAAAAAAAGTTATTTGAAATATTTCGGTTTTCTGTTTTTGTCCTTATTTTTTCGGGAAAAAATAAAAAAAAAGTTATTTGAAATATTTTGGTTTTCTGTTTTTGTCCTTATTTTGCACCTAAATAACGGGAAAAAAGAAAAAAAAATTATCTGAAAAAAATTATCTGAAATATTTTCTGTTTTTGTCCTTATTTTGCACCCAAATAACGGGAAAAAATAAAAAAAAAGTTATTTGAAATATTTGGGTTTTCTATTTTTGTCCTTATTTTGCACCCAAATAACGGGAAAAAATAAAACAAAAGTTATTTGAAATATTTTGGTTTTCTGTTTTTGTCCTTATTTTGCACCTAAATAACGGGAAAAAAGAAAAAAAAAGTTATTTGAAATATTTTGGTTTTCTGTTTTTGTTGCACCCAAATAACGGGAAAAAATAAAAAAAAAGTTATCTGAAATATTTTGGTTTTCTGTTTTTGTCTTTATTTTGCACCCAAATAACGGGAAAAAATAAAAAAAAAGTTATCTGAAATATTTTGGTTTTCTGTTTTTGTCCTTATTTTGCACCTAAATAACAGGAAAAAAGAACAAAAAATTATCTGAAATATTTTGGTTATCTGTTTTTGTCCTTATTTTGCACCCAAATAACGGGAAAAAAGAAAAAAAAAGTTATTTGAAATATTTTAATTTTCTGTTTTTGTCCTTATTGTGCACACAAGTAACGGGAAAAAAGAAAAAAAAAGTTATTTGAAATATTTTGGTTTTCTGTTTTTGTCCTTATTTTGGACCCAAATAACGGGAAAAAATAAATAAAAAGTTATTTGAAATAATTTGGTTTTCTATTTTTGTCCTTATTTTGCACCCAAATAACGGGAAAAAATAAAAAAAAAGTTATTTGAAATATTTTGGTTTTCTGTTTTTGTCCTTATTTTGCACCCAAATAACGGGAAAAAATAAAAAAAAAGTTATTTGAAATATTTTGGTTTTCTGTTTTTGTCCTTATTTTGCACCCAAATAACGGGAAAAAATAAAAAAAAAGTTATTTGAAATATTTTGGTTTTCTTTTTTTGTCCTTATTTTGCACCCAAATAACGGGAAAAAAAAAAAAAAAAGTTATCTGAAATATTTTGGTTTTCTGTTTTTGTCCTTATTTTGCACCCAAATAACGGGAAAAAATAAAAAAAAAGTTATTTGAAATATTTTGGTTTTCTGTTTTTGTCCTTATTTTGCACCCAAATAACGGGAAAAAATAAAAAAAAAGTTATTTGAAATATTTTGGTTTTCTGTTTTTGTCCTTATTTTGCACCCAAATAACGGGAAAAAATAAAAAAAAAGTTATTTGAAATATTTTGGTTTTCTGTTTTTGTCCTTATTTTGCACCCAAATAACGGGAAAAAAGAAAAAAAAAGTTATTTGAAATATTTTGGTTTTCTGTTTTTGTCCTTATTTTGCACCCAAATAACGGGAAAAAAGAAAAAAAAAGTTATTTGAAATATTTTGGTTTTCTGTTTTTGTCCTTATTTTGCACCCAAATAACGCGAAAAAATAAAAAAAAAGTTATTTGAAATATTTTGATTTTCTGTTTTTGTCCTTATTTTGCACCCAAATAACGGGAAAAAAGAAAAAAAAAGTTATTTGAAATATTTTGGTTTTCTGTTTTTGACCTTATTTTGCACCCGAATTACGGGAAAAAATAAAAAAAAATTTATTTGAAATATTTTGGTTTTCTATTTTTGTCCTTATTTTGCACCCAAATAACGGGAAAAAATAAAAAAAAAGTCATTTGAAATATTTTGGTTTTCTGTTTTTGTCCTTATTTTGCACCCAAATAACAGGAAAAAATAAAAAAAAAGTTATCTGAAATATTTTGGTTTTCTGTTTTTGTCCTTATTTTGCACCCAAATAACTGGAAAAAATAAAAAAAAAGTTATTTGAAATATTTTGGTTTTCTGTTTTTGTCCCTATTTTGCACCCAAATAACGGGAAAAAAGAAAAAAAAAGTTATCTGAAATATTTTGGTTTTCTGTTTTTGTCCTTATTTTGCACCCAAATAACGGGAAAAAGAAAAAAAAAAAATTTGAAATATTTTGGTTTTCTGTTCTTGTCCTTATTTTGCACCCAAATAACGGGAAAAAAAAAAGTTATCTGAAATATTTTGGTTTTCTGTTTTGTCCTTATTTTGCACCCAAATAACGGGAAAAAAGAAAAAAAAGTTATTTGAAATATTTTGGTTTTCTGTTATTGTCCTTATTTTGCACCCAAATAACGGGAAAAAATAAAACAAAAGTTATTTGAAATATTTTGGTTTTCTGTTTTTGTCCTTATTTTGCACCCAAATAACGGGAAAAAATAAAAAAAAGTTATTTGAAATATTTTGGTTTTCTATTTTTGTCCCTATTTTGCACCCAAATAACGGGAAAAAAGAAAAAAAAAGTTATCTGAAATATTTTGGTTTTCTGTTTTTGTCCTTATTTTGCACCCAAATAACGGGAAAAAAGAAAAAAAAAGTTATTTGAAATATTTTGGTTTTCTGTTTTTGTCCTTATTTTGCCACTAAATAACCGGAAAAAATAAAAAATAAGTTATTTGAAATATTTTGGTTTTCTGGTTTTGTCCATATTTTGCACCCAAATAACGGGAAAAAATAATAAAAAAGGTATTTGAAATATTTTGGTTTTCTGCTTTTGTCTTTATTTTGCACCCAAATAACGGGAAAAAAGAAAAAAAAAGTTATTTGAAATATTTTGGTTTTCTGTTTTTGTCCTTATTTTGCACCCAAATAACGGGAAAAAAGAAAAAAAAAGTTATTTGAAATATTTTGGTTTTCTGTTTTTGTCCTTATTTTGCACCCAAATAACGGGAAAAAATAAAAAAAAGGTATATGAAATATTTTGGTTTTCTATTTTTGTCCTTATTTTGCACCCAAATAACGGGAAAAAAGAAAAAAAAAGTTATATGAAATATTTTGGTTTTCTGTTTTTGTCCTTATTTTGCACCGAAATAACGGGAAAAAAGAAAAAAAAAAGTTATCTGAAATATTTTGGTTTTCTGTTTTGTACATATTTTGCACCCAAATAACGGGAAAAAAGAAAAAAAAAGTTATCTGAAATATTTTGGTTTTCTGTTTTTGTCCTTATTTTGCCACTAAATAACCGGAAAAAATAAAAAATAAGTTATTTGAAATATTTTGGTTTTCTGTTTTTGTCCATATTTTGCACCCAAATAACGGGAAAAAATAATATAAAAGGTATTTGAAATATTTTGGTTTTCTGCTTTTGTCTTTATTTTGCACCCAAATAACGGGAAAAAAGAAAAAAAAAGTTATTTGAAATATTTTGGTTTTCTGTTTTTGTCCTTATTTTGCACCCAAATAACGGGAAAAAAGAAAAGAAAAGTTATTTGAAATATTTTGGTTTTCTGTTTTTGTCCTTATTTTGCACCCAAATAACGGGAAAAAAGAAAAAAAAAGTTATATGACATATTTTGGTTTTTTGTTTTTGTCCTTATTTTGCACCCAAATAACGGGAAAAAAGAAAAAAAAAGTTATGTGAAATATTTTGGTTTTCTGTTTTTGTCCTTATTTTGCACCGAAATAACGGGAAAAAAGAAAAAAAAAGTTATCTGAAATATTTTGGTTTTCTGTTTTTGTCCTTATTTTGCACCCAAATAACGGGAAAAAAGAAAAAAAAAGTTATCTGAAATATTTTGGTTTTCCGTTTTTGTCCTTATCTTGCACCCAAATAACGGGAAAAAATAAAAATAAAGTTATTTGAAATATTTTGGTTTTCTGTTTTTGTCCTTATTTTGCACCCAAATAACGGGAAAAAAGAAAAAGAAATATATTTGAAATATTTTGGTTTTCTGTTTTTGTCCTTATTTTGCACCCAAATAACGGGAAAAAAGAAAAAAAAAGTTATCTGAAATATTTTGGTTTTCTGTTTTTGTCCTTATTTTGCACCCAAATAACGGGAAAAAAGATTAAAAAAAATTATCTGAAATATTTTCTGTTTTTGTCCTTATTTTGCACCCAAATTACGGGAAAAAAGAAAAAAAAAGTTATCTGAAATATTTTGGTTTTCTGTTTTTGTCCTTATTTTGCATCGAAATAACGGGAAAAAATACAAAAAAAGTTATTTGAAATATTTTGGTTTTCTTTTTTTGTCCTTATTTTGCACCCAAATAACGGGAAAAAAGAAAAAAAAAGTTATTTGAAATATTTTGGTTTTCTGTTTTTGCCCTTATTTTGCACCCAAATAACGGGACAAAATAAAAAAAAAGTTGTCTGAAATATATTGGTTTTCTGTTTTTGTCCTTATTTTGCAACCAAATAACGGGAAAAAATAAAAAAAAAGTTATCTGAAATATTTTGGTTTTCTGTTTTTGTCCGTATTTTGCACCCAAATAACGGGAAAAAAGAAAAAAAAAGTTATCTGAAATATTTTGGTTTTCTGTTTTTGTCCTTATTTTGCACCCAAATAACGGGAAAAAATAAAAAAAAAGTTATTTGTAATATTTTGGTTTTCTGTTTTTGTACTTATTTTGCACCCAAATAACGGGAAAAAATAAAAAAAAAGTTATTTGAAATATTTTGGTTTTCTGTTTTTGTCCTTATTTTGCACCCAAATAACGGGAAAAAAGAAAAGAAAAGTTATTTGAAATATTTTGGTTTTCTGTTTTTGTCCTTATTTTGCACCCGAATAACGGGAAAAAATAAAAAAAAAGTTATTTGAAATATTTTGGTTTTCTATTTTTGTCCTTATTTTGCACCCAAATAACGGGAAAAAATAAAAAAAAGTCATTTGAAATATTTTGGTTTTCTGTTTTTGTCCTTATTTTGCACCCAAATAACAGGAAAAAATAAAAAAAAAGTTATCTGAAATATTTTGGTTTTCTGTTTTTGTCCTTATTTTGCACCCAAATAACGGGAAAAAATAAAAAAAAAAGTTATTTGATATATTTTGGTTTTCTGTTTTTGTCCCTATTTTGCACCCAAATAACGGGAAAAAAGAAAAAAAAAGTTATCTGAAATATTTTGGTTTTCTGTTTTTGTCCTTATTTTGCACCCAAATAACGGGAAAAAATAAAAAAAAAGTTATCTGAAATATTTTGGTTTTCTGTTTTTGTCCTTATTTTGCACCCAAATAACGGGAAAAAAGAAAAAAAAATTTTGAAATATTTTGGTTTTCTGTTTTTGTCCTTATTTTGCACCCAAATAACGGGAAAAAGTAAAACAAAATTTATTTGAAATATTTTGGTTTTCTGTTTTTGTCCTTATTTTGCACCTAAATAACGGGAAAAAAGAAAAAAAACGTTATCTGAAATATTTTGGTTTTCTGTTTTTGTCCTTATTTTGCACCCAAATAACGGAAAAAAAAAAAAAAAAGTTATCTGAAATATTTTGGTTTTCTGTTTTTGTCCTTATTTTGCACCCAAATAACGGGAAAAAAGAAAAAAAAAGTTATTTGAAATATTTTGGTTTTCTGTTTTTGTCCTTATTTTGCCACTAAATAACCGGAAAAAATAAAAAATAAGTTATTGGAAATATTTTGGTTTTCTGTTTTTGTCCATATTTTGCACCCAAATAACGGGAAAAAATAATAAAAAAGGTATTTGAAATATTTTGGTTTTCTGCTTTTGTCTTTATTTTGCACCCAAATAACGGGAAAAAAGAAAAAAAAAGTTATTTTAAATATTTTGGTTTTCTGTTTTTGTCCTTATTTTGCACCCAAATAACGGGAAAAAAGAAAAAAAAAGTTATTTGAAATATTTTGGTTTTCTGTTTTTGTCCTTATTTTGCACCCAAATAACGGGAAAAAATAAAAAAAAAGTTATTTGAAATATTTTGGTTTTCTGTTTTTGTCCTTATTTTGCACCCAAATAACGGGAAAATATAAAAAAAACAGTTATCTGAAATATTTTGGTTTTCTGTTTTTGTCCTTATTTTGCACCCAAATAACGGGAAAAAAGAAAAAAAAAGTTATTTGAAATATTTTGGTTTTCTGTTTTTGTCCTTATTTTGCACCCAAATAACGGGAAAAAATAAAAAAAAAATTATTTGAAATATTTTGGTTTTCTGTTTTTGTCCTTATTTTGCACCCAAATAACGCGAAAAAATAAAACAAAAGTTATTTGAAATATTTTGGTTTTCTATTTTTGTCCTTATTTTGCACCCAAATAACGGGAAAAAAGAAAAAAAAAGTTATATGAAATATTTTGGTTTTCTGTTTTTGTCCTTATTTTGCACCCAAATAACGGGAAAAAATAAAAAAAAAATTATTTGAAATATTTTGGTTTTCTGTTTTTGTCCTTATTTTGCACCCAAATAACGGGAAAATATAAAAAAAACAGTTATCTGAAATATTTTGGTTTTCTGTTTTTGTCCTTATTTTGCACCCAAATAACGGGAAAAAATAAAAAAAAAGTTATTTGAAATATTTTGGTTTTCTATTTTTGTCCTTATTTTGCACCCAAATAACGGGAAAAAAGAAAAAAAAAGTTATATGAAATATTTTGGTTTTCTGTTTTTGTCCTTATTTTGCACCCAAATAACGGGAAAAAATAAAAAAAAAGTTATTTGAAATATTTTGGTTTTCTGCTTTTGTCTTTATTTTGCACCCAAATAACGGGAAAAAATAAAAAAAAGTTATTTGAAATATTTTGGTTTTCTATTTTTGTCCTTATTTTGCACCCAAATAACGGGAAAAAATAAAAAAAAAGTTATTTGAAATATTTTGGTTTTCTGTTTTTGTCCTATTTTGCACCCAAATAACGGGAAAATATAAAAAAACAGTTATCTGAAATATTTTGGTTTTCTGTTTTTGTTCTTATTTTGCACCCAAATAACGGGAAAAAATAATAAAAAAGGTATTTGAAATATTTTGGTTTTCTGCTTTTGTCTTTATTTTGCACCCAAATAACGGGAAAAAAGAAAAAAAAAGTTATTTGAAATATTTTGGTTTTCTGTTTTTGTCCTTATTTTGCACCCAAATAACGGGAAAAAAAAAAAAAAAAAGGTAATTGAAATATTTTGGTTTTCTGTTTTTGTCCTTATTTTGCACCCAAATAACGGGAAAAAATAAAAAAAAGTTATTTGAAATATTTTGGTTTTCTATTTTTGTCCTTATTTTTCACCCAAATAAAGGGAAAAAAGAAAAAAAAAGTTATATGAAATATTTTGGTTTTCTATTTTTGTCCTTATTTTGCACCCAAATAACGGGAAAAAATAAAAAAAAAAGTTATTTGAAATATTTTGGTTTTCTGTTTTTGTCCTTATTTTGCACCCAAATAACGGGAAAATATAAAAAAAACAGTTATCTGAAATATTTTGGTTTTCTGTTTTTGTCCTTATTTTGCACCCAAATAACGGGAAAAACTAAAAAATAAGTTATTTGAAATATTTTGGTTTTCTGTTTTTGTCCATATTTTGCACCCAAATAACGAGAAAAAATAATAAAAAAGGTATTTGAAATATTTTGGTTTTCTGCTTTTGTCTTTATTTTGCACCCAAATAACGGGAGAAAAGAAAAGAAAAGTTATTTGAAATATTTTGGTTTTCTGTTTTTGTCCTTATTTTGCACCCAAATAACGGGAAAAAAGAAAAAAAAAGTTATCTGAAATATTTTGGTTTTCCGTTTTTGTCCTTATCTTGCACCCAAATAACGGGAAAAAATAAAAATAAAGTTATTTGAAATATTTTGGTTTTCTGTTTTTGTCCTTATTTTGCACCCAAATAACGGGAAAAAAGAAAAAGAAAGTTATTTGAAATATTTTGGTTTTCTGTTTTTGTCCTTATTTTGCACCCAAATAACGGGAAAAAATAAAACAAAAGTTATTTGAAATATTTTGGTTTTCTATTTTTGTCCTTATTTTGCACCCAAATAACGGGAAAAAAGAAAAAAAAAGTTATATGAAATATTTTGGTTTTCTGTTTTTGTCCTTATTTTGCACCCAAATAACGGGAAAAAATAAAAAAAAAATTATTTGAAATATTTTGGTTTTCTGTTTTTGTCCTTATTTTGCACCCAAATAACGGGAAAATATAAAAAAAACAGTTATCTGAAATATTTTGGTTTTCTGTTTTTGTCCTTATTTTGCACCCAAATAACGGGAAAAAATAAAAAAAAAGTTATTTGAAATATTTTGGTTTTCTATTTTTGTCCTTATTTTGCACCCAAATAACGGGAAAAAAGAAAAAAAAAGTTATATGAAATATTTTGGTTTTCTGTTTTTGTCCTTATTTTGCACCCAAATAACGGGAAAAAATAAAAAAAAAGTTATTTGAAATATTTTGGTTTTCTGCTTTTGTCTTTATTTTGCACCCAAATAACGGGAAAAAATAAAAAAAAGTTATTTGAAATATTTTGGTTTTCTATTTTTGTCCTTATTTTGCACCCAAATAACGGGAAAAAATAAAAAAAAAGTTATTTGAAATATTTTGGTTTTCTGTTTTTGTCCTATTTTGCACCCAAATAACGGGAAAATATAAAAAAACAGTTATCTGAAATATTTTGGTTTTCTGTTTTTGTTCTTATTTTGCACCCAAATAACGGGAAAAAATAATAAAAAAGGTATTTGAAATATTTTGGTTTTCTGCTTTTGTCTTTATTTTGCACCCAAATAACGGGAAAAAAGAAAAAAAAAGTTATTTGAAATATTTTGGTTTTCTGTTTTTGTCCTTATTTTGCACCCAAATAACGGGAAAAAAAAAAAAAAAAAAAGGTAATTGAAATATTTTGGTTTTCTGTTTTTGTCCTTATTTTGCACCCAAATAACGGGAAAAAATAAAAAAAAGTTATTTGAAATATTTTGGTTTTCTATTTTTGTCCTTATTTTGCACCCAAATAAAGGGAAAAAAGAAAAAAAAAGTTATATGAAATATTTTGGTTTTCTGTTTTTGTCCTTATTTTGCACCCAAATAACGGGAAAAAATAAAAAAAAAAGTTATTTGAAATATTTTGGTTTTCTGTTTTTGTCCTTATTTTGCACCCAAATAACGGGAAAATATAAAAAAAACAGTTATCTGAAATATTTTGGTTTTCTGTTTTTGTCCTTATTTTGCACCCAAATAACGGGAAAAACTAAAAAATAAGTTATTTGAAATATTTTGGTTTTCTGTTTTTGTCCATATTTTGCACCCAAATAACGAGAAAAAATAATAAAAAAGGTATTTGAAATATTTTGGTTTTCTGCTTTTGTCTTTATTTTGCACCCAAATAACGGGAGAAAAGAAAAGAAAAGTTATTTGAAATATTTTGGTTTTCTGTTTTTGTCCTTATTTTGCACCCAAATAACGGGAAAAAAGAAAAAAAAAGTTATCTGAAATATTTTGGTTTTCCGTTTTTGTCCTTATCTTGCACCCAAATAACGGGAAAAAATAAAAATAAAGTTATTTGAAATATTTTGGTTTTCTGTTTTTGTCCTTATTTTGCACCCAAATAACGGGAAAAAAGAAAAAGAAAGTTATTTGAAATATTTTTGTTTTCTGTTTTTGTCCTTATTTTGCACCCAAATAACGGGAAAAAAGAAAAAAAAAGTTATCTGAAATATTTTCGTTTTCCGTTTTTGTCCTTATCTTGCATCCAAATAACGGGAAAAAAGAAAAAAAAAGTTATCTGAAATATTTTGGTTTTCTGTTTTTGCCCCTATTTTGCACCCAAATAACGGGAAAAAAGATAAAAAAAAAATTATCTGAAATATTTTCTGTTTTTGTCCTTATTTTGCACCCAAATAACGGGAAAAAATAAAAAAAAAGTTTTTTGAAATATTTTGGTTTTCTGTTTTTGTCCTTATTTTGCACCCAAATAACGGCAAAAAAGAAAAAAAAAATTATCTGAAATATTTTGGTTTTCTGTTTTTGTCCTTATTTTGCACCCAAATAACGGGAAAAAAGAAAAAAAAAAGTTATCTGAAATATTTTGGTTTTCTTTTTTTGTCCTTATTTTGCACCTAAATCACAGGAAATAAGAAAAAAAAAAGTTATCTGAAATATTTTGGTTTTATGTTTTTGGTCCCTATTTTGCACCCAAATAACGGGAAAAAGATAAAAAAAAAATTATCTGAAATATTTTCTGTTTTTGTCCTTATTTTGCACCCAAATAACGGGAAAAAAGAAAAAGAAAGTTATCTGAAACATTTTGGTTTTCTGTTTTTGTCCTTATTTTGCACCCAAATAACGGGAAAAAAGAAAAAAAAAAGTTATCTGAAATATTTTGGTTTTCCGTTTTTGTCCTTATCTTGCACCGAAATAACGGGACAAAATAAAAAAAAAGTTATTTGAAATATTTTGGATTTCTGTTTTTGTCCTTATTTGCACCCAAATAACGGGAAAAGAGAAAAAAAAAGTTATTTGAAATATTTTGGTTTCTGTTTTTGTCCGTATTTTGCACCCAAATAACGGGAAAAAGATTAAAAAAAATTATCTGAAATATTTTCTGTTTTTGTCCCTATTTTGCACCCAAATTACGGGAAGAAAGAAAAAAAAAGTTATCTGAAATATTTTGGTTTTCTGTTTTTGTCCTTATTTTGCATCCAAATAACGGGAAAAAAGAAAAAAAAAGTTATCTGAAATATTTTGGTTTTCCGTTTTTGTCCTTATCTTGCACCGAAATAACGGGACAAAATAAAAAAAAAGTTATTTGAATTATTTTGGATTTCTGTTTTTGTCCTTATTTTGCACCCAAATAACGGGAAAAGAGAAAAAAAAAGTTATTTGAAATATTTGGTTTTCTGTTTTTGCCCTTATTTTGCACCCAAATAACGGGACAAAATAAAAAAAAAGTTGTCTGAAATATTTTGGTTTTCTGTTTTTGTCCTTATTTTGCACCCAAATAACGGGAAAAAAGAAAATAAAAGTTATCTGAAATATTTTGGTTTTCTGTTTTTGTCCTTATTTTGCACCCAAATAACGGGAAAAAAGATTAAAAAAAAATTATCTGAAATATTTTCTGTTTTTGTCCTTATTTTGCACCCAAATAACGGGAAATAATAAAAAAAAAGTTTTTGAAATATTTTGGTTTTCTGTTTTTGTCCTTATTTTGCACCCAAATAACGGGAAAAAAGAAAAAAAAAGTTATCTGAAATATTTTGGTTTTCTGTTTTTGTCCTTATTTTGCACCCAAATAACGGGAAACAAGATTAAAAAAAGTTATCTGAAATATTTTCTGTTTTTGTCCTTATTTTGCACCCAAATAACGGGAAAAAATAAAAAAAAGTTTTTGAAATATTTTGGTTTTCTGTTTTTGTCCTTATTTTGCACCCAAATAACGGCAAAAAAAATAAAACAAATTATCTGAAATATTTTGGTTTTCTGTTTTTGTCCTTATTTTGCACCCAAATAACGGGAAAAAATATAAAAAAGTTATTTGAAATATTCGGTTTTCTGTTTTTGACCTTATTTTGCACCAAATAACGGGAAAAAGAAAAAAAATGTTATCTGAAATATTTTTGTTTTCTGTTTTTGTCCTTATTTTGCACCCAAATAACGGGAAAAAAGATAAAAAAAAATTATCTGAAATATTTTGGTTTTCTGTTTTGTCCTTATTTTGCACCCAAATAACGGGAAAAAAGAAAAAAAAAGTTATTTGAAATATTTTTGTTTTCGGTTTTTGTCCTTGATTTTGCACCCAAATAACGGGAAAAATAAAAAAAAAGTTATTTGAAATATTTTGGTTTTCTATTTTTGTCCTGTTATTTGAATATTTTGGTTTTCTAAATTATCTGAAATATTTTGGTTTTCTGTTTTTTGTCCTTATTTTGCACCCAAATAACGGGAAAAGAGGAAAAAAAAGTTATTTGAAATATTTTGGTTTTCTGTTTTTGTCCTTATTTTGTACCCAAATAACGGAAAAAATAAAAAAAAGTTATTTGAAATATTTGGTTTTCTGTTTTTGTCCTTATTTTGCACCCAAATAACGGGAAAAAGAAAAAAATGTTATCTAAAATATTTTTGTTTTCTGTTTTTGTCCTTATTTTGCACCCAAATAACGGGAAAGAACATAAAAAAAAATTATCTGAATATTTTGGTTTCTGTTTTTGTCTTATTTGCACCAAATGAACGGGAAAAATACAAAAAAAGTTATTTGAAATATTTTGGTTTTCTGTTTTTGTCCTTATGTTTGCACCCAAATAATGGGACAAAATAAAAAAAAGTTGTCTGAAATATTTTGGTTTTCTGTTTTTGTCCTTATGTTGCACCCAAATAACGGAAAAAAGAAAAAAAAAGTTATCTGAAATATTTTGGTTTTCTGTTTTTGTCCTTATTTTGCACCCAAATAACGGGAAAAAAGGAAAAAAAAATTATGTGAAATATTTTGGTTTTCTGTTTTTGTCCGTATTTTGCACCTAAATAACGGCACAAAATAAAAAAAAAGTCATTTGAAATATTTTGGTTTTCTGATTTTGTCCTTATTTTGCACCCAAATAACGGGAAAAAAGAAAAAAAAAAGTTATTTGAAATATTTTTATTTTCGGTTTTTGTCCTTATTTTGCACCCAAATAACGGGAAAAAATAAAAAAAAAGTAATTTGAAATATTTTGGTTTTCTGTTTTTGTCCTTATTTTGCACCCAAATAACGGGAAAAAAGCAAAAAAAAATTATTTGAAATATTTTTGTTTTCGGTTTTTGTCCTTATTTTGCACCCAAATAACGGGAAAAAATAAAAAAAAAGTAATTTGAAATATTTTGGTTTTCTGGTTTTGTCCTTATTTTGCACCCAAATAACGGGAAAAAAAGATAAAAGTTATTTGAAATATTTTGGTTTTCTGTTTTTGTCCTTATTTTGCACCGAAATAACGAGAAAAAATAAAAAAAAGTTATCTGAAATATTTTGGTTTTCTGTTTTTGTCCTTATTTTGCACCCAAATAACGGGAACAAAAAAAAAAAAGTTATTTGAAATATTTCGGTTTTCTGTTTTTGTCCTTATTTTGCACCTAAATAACGGGAAAAAAGAAAAAAAAAGTTATCTGAAATATTTTGGTTTTCTGTTTTTGTCCTTATTTTGCATCCAAATAACGGGAAAAAATAAAAAAAAGTTATTTGAAATATTTTGGTTTTCTATTTTTGTCCTTATTTTGCACCCAAATAACGGGAACAACAAAAAAAAAAGTTATCTGAAATATTTTGGTTTTCTGTTTTTGTCCTTATTTTGCACCTAAATAACGGGGAAAAAAGAAAAAAAAAGTTATCTGAAATATTTTGGTTTTCTGGTTTTGTCCTTATTTTGCACCCAAATAACGGGAAAAAAAGATAAAAGTTATTTGAAATATTTTGGTTTTCTGTTTATGTCCTTATTTTGCACCCAAATAACGGGAAAAAATAAAAATAAAGTTATTTGAAATATTTTGGTTTTCTGTTTTTGTCCTTATTTTGCACCCAAATAACGGGAAAAAAGAAAAAAAAAGTTATCTGAAATATTTTGGTTTTCCGTTTTTGTCTTTATCTTGCACCCAAATAACGGGACAAAATAAAAAAAAAGTTATTTGAAATATTTTGGTTTTCTGTTTTTGTCGTTATTTTGCACCCAAATAACGGGAAAAGAGAAAAAAAAAGTTATTTGAAATATTTTGGTTTTCTGGTTTTGCCCTTATTTTGCACCCAAATAACGGGAAAAAAGCAAAAAAAAATTATTTGAAATATTTTTTGTTTTCGGTTTTTGTCCTTATTTTGCACCCAAATAACGGGAAAAAATAAAAAAAAAGTAATTTGAAATATTTTGGTTTTCTGGTTTTGTCCTTATTTTGCACCCAAATAACGGGAAAAAAAGATAAAAGTTATTTGAAATATTTTGGTTTTCTGTTTTTGTCCTTATTTTGCACCGAAATAACGAGAAAAAATAAAAAAAAAGTTATCTGAAATATTTTGGTTTTCTGTTTTTGTCCTTATTTTGCACCCAAATAACGGGAACAAAAAAAAAAAGTTATTTGAAATATTTCGGTTTTCTGTTTTTGTCCTTATTTTGCACCTAAATAACGGGAAAAAAGAAAAAAAAAGTTATCTGAAATATTTTGGTTTTCTGTTTTTGTCCTTATTTTGCATCCAAATAACGGGAAAAAATAAAAAAAAGTTATTTGAAATATTTTGGTTTTCTATTTTTGTCCTTATTTTGCACCCAAATAACGGGAACAACAAAAAAAAAGTTATCTGAAATATTTTGGTTTTCTGTTTTTGTCCTTATTTTGCACCTAAATAACGGGGAAAAAAGAAAAAAAAGTTATCTGAAATATTTTGGTTTTCTGGTTTTGTCCTTATTTTGCACCCAAATAACGGGAAAAAAAGATAAAAGTTATTTGAAATATTTTGGTTTTCTGTTTTTGTCCTTATTTTGCACCCAAATTACGGGAAAAAAGAAAAAAAAAGTTATCTGAAATATTTTGGTTTTCTGTTTTTGTCCTTATTTTCTACCCAAATAACGGGAAAAAATAAAAAAAAGTTATTTGAAATATTTTGGTTTTCTGTTTTTGTCCGTATTTTGCACCCAAATAACGGGAAAAAAGAAAAAAAAAGTTATCTGAAATATTTTGGTTTTCCGTTTTTGTCCTTATTTTGCATCCAAATAACAGGAAAAAAGAAAAAAAAAGTTATTTGAAATATTTTGGTTTTCTGGTTTTGCCCTTATTTTGCACCCAAATAACGGGACAAAATAAAAAAAAAGTTGTCTGAAATATTTTGGTTGTCTGTTTTTGTCCTTATTTTGCACCCAAATAACTGGAAAAAAGAAAATAAAAGTTATCTGAAATATTTTGGTTTTCTGTTTTTGTCCTTATTTTGCACCCAAATAACGGGAAAAAAAATAAAAAAAAATTATCTGAAATATTTTCTGTTTTTGTCCTTATTTTGCACCCAAATAACGGGAAAAAATAAAAAAAAAGTTTTTTGAAATATTTTGGTTTTCTGTTTTTGTCCTTATTTTGCACCCATATAACGGGAAAAAAGAAAAAAAAGTTATCTGAAATATTTTGGTTTTCTGTTTTTGTCCTTATTTTGCACCCAAATAACGGGAAAAAAGATTAAAAAAAATTATCTGAAATATTTTCTGTTTTTGTCCTTATTTTGCACCCAAATAACGGCAAAAAAAATAAAAAAAATTATCTGAAATATTTTGGTTTTCTGTTTTTGTCCTTATTTTGCACCCAAATTACGGGAAAAAAGAAAAAAAAAGTTATCTGAAATATTTTGGTTTTCTGTTTTTGTCCTTATTTTCTACCCAAATAACGGGAAAAAATAAAAAAAAGTTATTTGAAATATTTTGGTTTTCTGTTTTTGTCCTTATTTTGCACCCAAATAACGGGAAAAAAGAAAAAAAATGTTATCTGCAATATTTTTGTTTTCTGTTTTTGTCCTTATTTTGCAATCAAATAACGGGAAAAAAGATTAAAAAAAATTATCTGAAATATTTTGGTTTTCTGTTTTTGTCCTTATTTTGCACCCAAATAACGGGAAAAAAGAAAAAAAAAGTTATTTGAAATATTTTTGTTTTCGGTTTTTGTCCTTCTTTTGCATCCAAATAACGGGAAAAAATAAAAAAAAAGTTATTTGAAATATTTTGGTTTTCTATTTTTGTCCTTATTTTGCACCCAAATAACGGCAAAAAAGATAAAAAAAATTATCTGAAATATTTTGGTTTTCTGTTTTTGTCCTTATTTTGCACCCAAATAACGGGAAAAAAGGAAAAAAAGTTATTTAAAATATTTTGGTTTTCTGTTTTTGTCCTTATTTTGCACCCAAATAACGGGAAAAAATAAAAAAAAAATTATTTGAAATATTTTGGTTTTCTGTTTTTGTCCTTATTTTGCAACCAAATAACGGGAAAAAAGAAAAAAAAAGTTATTTGAAATATTTTGGTTTTCTGTTTTTGTCCTTATTTTGCACCCAAATAACGGGAAAAAATAAAAAAAAAGTTATTTGAAATATTTTGGTTTTCTGTTTTTGTCCTTATTTTGCACCCAAATAACGGGACAAAATAAAAAAAAAGTTGACTGAAATATTTTGGTTTTCTGTTTTTGTCCTTATGTTGCACCCAAATAACGGGAAAAAAGAAAAAAAAAGTTATCTGAAATATTTTGGTTTTCTGTTTTTGTCCTTATTTTGCACCCAAATAACGGGAAAAAAGAAAAAAAAAAATTATGTGAAATATTTTGGTTTTCTGTTTTTGTCCGTATTTTGCAACCAAATAACGGGAAAAAAGATAAAAAAAGTTATCTGAAATATTTTGGTTTTCTGGTTTTATCCTTATTTTGCACCCAAATAACGGGAAAAATGAAAAAAGAGTTATTTGAAATATTTTTGTTTTCGGTTTTTGTCCTTATTTTGCACCCAAATAACGGGAAAAAATAAAAAAAAAGTAATTTGAAATATTTTGGTTTTCTGTTTTTGTCCTTATTTTGCACCCAAATAACGGGAAAAAATAAAAAAAGTCATTTGAAATATTTTGGTTTTCTGTTTTTGTCCTTATTTTGCACCTAAATAACGGCAAAAAATTAAAAAAGTCATTTGAAATATTTTGGTTTTCTGATTTTGTCCTTATTTTGCACCCAAATAACGGGAAAAATGAAAAAAAAAAGTTATTTGAAATATTTTTGTTTTCGGTTTTTGTCCTTATTTTGCACCCAAATAACGGGAAAAAATAAAAAAAAAGTAATTTGAAATATTTTGGTTTTCTGTTTTTGTCCTTATTTTGCACCCAAATAACGGGAAAAAAGAAAAAAAAAAGTTATTTGAAATATTTTTGTTTTCGGTTTTTGTCCTTATTTTGCACCCAAATAACGGGAAAAAATAAAAAAAAAGTAATTTGAAATATTTTGGTTTTCTGGTTTTGTCCTTATTTTGCACCCAAATAACGGGAAAAAAGATAAAAGTTATTTGAAATATTTTGGTTTTCTGTTTTTGTCCTTATTTTGCACCGAAATAACGGGAAAAAATAAAAAAAAGTTATCTGAAATATTTTGGTTTTCTGTTTTTGTCCTTATTTTGCACCCAAATAACGGGAACAAAAAAAAAAGTTATCTGAAATATTTTGGTTTTCTGTTTTTGTCCTTATTTTGCACCCAAATAACGGGAACAAAAAAAAAAAGTTATCTGAAATATTTTGGTTTTCTGTTTTTGTCCTTATTTTGCACCTAAATAACGGGAAAAAAGAAAAAAAAAGTTATCTGAAATATTTTTGCTTTCTGTTTTTGTCCTTATTTTGCACCCAAATAACGGGAAAAAAGAAAAAAAAAGTTATTTGAAATATTTTGGTTTTCTGTTTTTGTCCTTATTTTGCACCCAAATAACAGGAAAAAAGTAAAAAAAAGTTATCTGAAATATTTTGGTTTTCTGTTTTTGTCCTTATTTTGTACCCAAATAACGGGAACAGAAAAAAAAGTTATCTGAAATATTTTGGTTTTCTGTTTTTGTCCTTATTTTGCACTTAAATAACGGGAAAAAAGAAAAAAAAAGTTATTTGAAATATTTTGGTTTTCTGTTTTTGTCCTTATTTTGCACCCAAATAACGGGAAAAAATAAAAAAAAAGTTATCTGAAATATTTTGGCTTTCTGTTTTTGTCCTTATTTTGCACCCAAATAACATGAAAAAATAAAAAAAAAAGTTATTTGAAATATTTTGGTTTTCTGTTTTTGTCCTTATTTTGCACCCAAATAACGGGAAAAAAAAGTTATTTGCAATATTTTGGTTTTCTGTTTTTGTCCTTATTTTGTACCCAAATAACGGGAAAAAATAAAAAAAAGTTATTTGAAATATTTTGGTTTTCTGTTTTTGTCCTTATTTTGCACCCAAATAACGGGAAAAAAGAAAAAAAATGTTATCTAAAATATTTTTGTTTTCTGTTTTTGTCCTTATTTTGCACCCAAATAACGGGAAAAAAGATAAAAAAAAATTATCTGAAATATTTTGGTTTTCTGTTTTTGTCCTTATTTTGCACCCAAATAACGGGAAAAAATAAAAAAAAAGTTATTTGAAATATTTTGGTTTTCTGTTTTTGTCCTTATTTTGCACCCAAATAACGGGACAAAATAAAAAAAAAGTTGTCTGAAATATTTTGGTTTTCTGTTTTTGTCCGTATTTGGCAACCAAATAACGGGAAAAAAGATAAAAAAAATTATCTGAAATATTTTGGTTTTCTGTTTTTGTCCTTATTTTGCACCCAAATAACGGGAAAAAATAAAAAAAAAGTTATCTGAAATATTTTGGTTTTCTGTTTTTGTCCTTATTTTGCACCCAAATAACGGGAACAAAAAAAAAAGTTATCTGAAATATTTTGGTTTTCTGTTTTTGTCCTTATTTTGCACCTAAATAACGGCAAAAAATAAAAAAAAAGTCATTTGAAATATTTTGGTTTTCTGATTTTGTCCTTATTTTGCACCCAAATAACGGGAAAAAAAAAAAAAAAAGTTATTTGAAATATTTTTGTTTTCGGCTTTTGTCCTTATTTTGCACCCAAATAACATGAAAAAATAAAAAAAAAAGTTATTTGAAATATTTTGGTTTTCTGTTTTTGTCCTTATTTTGCACCCAAATAACGGGAAAAAAGAAAAAAAATGTTATCTAAAATATTTTTGTTTTCTGTTTTTGTCCTTATTTTGCACCCAAATAACGGGAAAAAAGATAAAAAAAAATTATCTGAAATATTTTGGTTTTCTGTTTTTGTCCTTATTTTGCACCCAAATAACGGGAAAAAATAAAAAAAAAGTTGTCTGAAATATTTTGGTTTTCTGTTTTTGTCCGTATTTTTCAACCAAATAACGGGAAAAAAGATAAAAAAAATTATCTGAAATATTTTGGTTTTCTGTTTTTGTCCTTATTTTGCACCCAAATAACGGGAAAAAAGAAAAAAAAAGTTATCTGAAATATTTTGGTGTTCTGTTTTTGTTCTTATTTTGCACCCAAATAACGGGAACAAAAAAAAAAAAGTTATCTGAAATATTTTGGTTTTCTGTTTTTGTCCTTATTTTGCACCTAAATAACGGCAAAAAATAAAAAAAAAGTCATTTGAAATATTTTGGTTTCTGATTTTGTCCTTATTTTGCAACCCAAATAACGGGAAAAAAAAAAAAAAAAAGTTATTTGAAATATTTTTGTTTTCGGCTTTTGTCCTTATTTTGCACCCAAATAACGGGAAAAAATAAAAAAAAAGTAATTTGAAATATTTTGGTTTTCTGTTTTTGTCCTTATTTTGCACTAAAAATAACGGAAAAAAATGAAAAAAAAATTATCTGAAAAATTTTGGTTTTCTGTTTGGCCTTATTTTGCACCCAAATAACGGGAAAAAATAAAAAAAAGTAATTTGAAATATTTTGGTTTTCTTTTTTTGTCCTTATTTTGCACCTAAATAACGGGGGAAAAAAAGGTTGTTCGAAATATTTTGGTTTTCTTTTTTTGTCCTTATTTTGCACCTAAATAACGGGAAAAAAGAAAAAAAAAGTTATTTAAAATATTTTGGTTTTCTGTTTTTGTCCTTATTTTGCACCCAAATAACGGGAAAAAATAAAAAAAAAGTTAATTGAAATATTTTGGTTTTCTGTTTTGACTTATTTTGCACCGGGAAAAAAGAAAAAAAGAGGTATTTGAAATATTTTGGTTTTCTGTTATTGTCCTTATTTTGCACCCAAATAACGGGAAAAAAGAAAAAAAAGTTATCTGAAATATTTTGGTTTTCTGTTTTTGACCTTATTTTGCACCCAAATAACGGGAAAAAAGATTAAAAAATATTATCTGAAATATTTTGGTTTTTTGTTTTTGTCCTTATTTTGCACCTAAATAACGAGAAAAAAGAAAAAAAAAGTTATTTGAAATATTTTGGTTTTCTGTTTTTGTCTTCATTTTGCACCCAAATAACGGGAAAAAAAAAAAAAGTTATTTGAAATATTTTGGTTTTCTGTTTTTGTCCTTATTTTGCACCCAAATAACGGGAAAAAAGAAAAAAAAAGGTATTTGAAATATTTTATTTTTCTGTTTTTGTCCTCATTTTGCACCCAAATAACGGGAAAAAAGAAAAAAAAAGTTATCTGAAATATTTTGGTGTTCTGTATTGCTCCTTATTTTGCACCCAAATAACGGGAAAAAAGAAAAAAAAAGTTATCTGAAATATTTTGGTCTGATGTTTTTGTCCTTATTTTGCACCCAAATAAAGGGAAAAAATAAAATAAAAGTTATTTGAAATATTTTGGTTTTCTGTTTTTGACCTTATTTTGCACCCAAATAACGGGAAAAAAGAAAAAAAAAAGTTATTTGAAATAATTTTGTTTTCGGTTTTTGTCCTTATTTTGCACCCAAATAACGGGAAAAAATAAAAAAAAGTTATTTGAAATATTTTGGTTTTCTGTTTTTGTCCTTATTTTGCACCCAAATAACGGGATAAAATAAAAAAAAAGTTGTCTGAAATATTTTGGTTTTCTATTTTTGTCCTTATTTTGCACCCAAATAACGGGAAAAAAGAAAAAAAAAGTTGTCTGAAATATTTTGGTTTTCTGTTTTTGTCTTTATTTTGCACCGAAATAACGGGAAAAAATAAAAAAAAAGTTGTCTGAAATATTTTGGTTTTCTGTTTTTGTCCGTATTTTGCACCCAAATAACGGGAAAAAATGAAAAAAAAGTTATCTTAAATATTTTGGTAACGGGAAAAAAATAACGGGAAAAAAGAAAAAAAAAGTTATATGAAATATTTTGGTTTTTTGTTTTTGTCCTTATTTTGCACCCAAATAACGGGTAAAAATTAAAAAAAAGTTATTTGAAATATTTTGGTTTTCTGTTTTTGTCCTTATTTTGCACCCAAATAACGGGAAAAGAGAAAAAAAAAGTTATTTGAAATATTTTGGTTTTCTGTTTTTGTCCTTATTTTGCACCTAAATAATGGGACAAAATAAAAAAAAGTTGTCTGAAATATTTTGGTTTTCTATTTTTGTCCTTATTTTGCACCCAAATAACGGGAAAAAATGAAAAAAAAGTTATCTGAAATATTTTGGTTTTCTGTATTGGTCCTTATTTTGCACCCAAATAACGGGAAAAAAGAAAAAAAAGGTATTTGAAATATTTTATTTTTCTGTTTTTGTCCTCATTTTGCACCCAAATAACGGGAAAAAAAGAAAAAAAAGTTATCTGAAATATTTTGGTTTTCTGTATTGGTCCTTATTTTGCCCCCAAATAACGGGAAAAAAGAAAAAAAAAGTTATCTGAAATATTTTGGTTTTCTTTTTTAGTCCTTATTTTGCACCCAAATAACGGGAAGAAATAAAAAAAAAGTTATTTGAAATATTTTGGTTTGCTGTTTTTGTCCTTATTTTGCACCCAAATAAAGGGAAAAAATAAAATAAAAGTTATTTGAAATATTTTGGTTTTCTGTTTTTGTCCTTATTTTGCACCCAAATAACGGGGAAAAATAAAAAAAAAGTTATCTCAAATATTTTGGTTTTCTGTTTTTGTCCTTAATTTGCACCCAAATAACGGGAAAAAAGAAAAAAGAATTTTTATGAAATATTTTGGTTTTCTGTTTTTGTCCTTATTTTGCACCCAAATAACGGGAAAAAATTAAAAAAAAGTTATTTGAAATATTTTGGTTTTCTGTTTTTGTCCTTATTTTGCACCCAAATAATGGGAAAAGAGAAAAAAAAAGTTATTTGAAATATTTTGGTTTTCTGTTTTTGTCCTTATTTTGCACCCAAATAACGGGAAAAAAGGAAAAAAAAGTTATCTTAAATATTTTGGTAACGGGAAAAAAATAACGGGAAAAAAGAAAAAAGAAGTTATATGAAATATTTTGGTTTTCTGTTTTTGTCCTTATTTTGCACCCAAATAACGGGAAAAAATGAAAAAAAAGTTATCTTAAATATTTTGGTAACGGGAAAAAAATAACAAGAAAAAAGAAAAAAAAAGTTATATGAAATATTTTGGTTTTCTGTTTTTGTCCTTATTTTGCACCCAAATAACGGGAAAAAATTAAAAAAAAGTTATTTGAAATATTTTGGTTTTCTGTTTTTGTCCGTATTTTGCACACAAATAACGGGAAAAAAGGAAAAAAAAGTTATCTTAAATATTTTGGTAACGGGAAAAAAATAACGGGAAAAAAGAAAAAAGAAGTTATATGAAATATTTTGGTTTTCTGTTTTTGTCCTTATTTTGCACCCAAATAACGGGAAAAAATGAAAAAAAAGTTATCTTAAATATTTTGGTAACGGGAAAAAAATAACAAGAAAAAAGAAAAAAAAAGTTATATGAAATATTTTGGTTTTCTGTTTTTGTCCTTATTTTGCACCCAAATAACGGGAAAAAATTAAAAAAAAGTTATTTGAAATATTTTGGTTTTCTGTTTTTGTCCGTATTTTGCACACAAATAACGGGAAAAAATTAAAAAAAAGTTATTTGAAATATTTTGGTTTTCTGTTTTTGTCCTTATTTTGCACCCAAATAACGGGAAAAGAGAAAAAAAAGTTATTTGAAATATTTTGGTTTTCTATTTTTGTCCTTATTTTGCACCGAAATAACGGGAAAAAATAAAAAAAAAGTTATTTGAAATATTTTGGTTTTCTGTTTTTGTCCTTATTTTGCACCCAAATAACGGGAAAAAATTAAAAAAAAGTTGTCTGAAATATTTTGGTTTTCTGTTTTTGTCCGTATTTTCCACTCAAATAACAGGAAAAAAGGAAAAAAAAGTTATCTTAAATATTTTGGTAACGGGAAAAAAATAACGGGAAAAAAGAAAAAAAGAGTTATTTGAAATATTTTGGTTTTCGGTCTTTGTCCTTATTTTGCACCCAAATAACGGGAAAAAATAAAAAAAAAGTTATTTGAAATATTTTGGTTTTCTGTTTTTGTCCTTATTTTACACCCAAATAACGGGAAAAAAGAAAAAAAAAGTTATCTGATATATTTTGGGTTTCTG
>CAWVQG010000099.1:0-12961 GCA_963932195.1 Empis livida
ACAGAGACAGAGACAGAGACAGAGACAGAGACAGAGACAGAGACAGAGACAGAGACAGAGACAGAGACAGAGACAGAGACAGAGACAGAGACAGAGACAGAGACAGAGACAGAGACAGAGACAGAGACAGAGACAGAGACAGAGACAGAGACAGAGACAGAGACAGAGACAGAGACAGAGACAGAGACAGAGACAGAGACAGAGACAGAGACAGAGACAGAGACAGAGACAGAGACAGAGACAGAGACAGAGACAGAGACAGAGACAGAGACAGAGACAGAGACAGAGACAGAGACAGAGACAGAGACAGAGACAGAGACAGAGACAGAGACAGAGACAGAGACAGAGACAGAGACAGAGACAGAGACAGAGACAGAGACAGAGACAGAGACAGAGACAGAGACAGAGACAGAGACAGAGACAGAGACAGAGACAGAGACAGAGACAGAGACAGAGACAGAGACAGAGACAGAGACAGAGACAGAGACAGAGACAGAGACAGAGACAGAGACAGAGACAGAGACAGAGACAGAGACAGAGACAGAGACAGAGACAGAGACAGAGACAGAGACAGAGACAGAGACAGAGACAGAGACAGAGACAGAGACAGAGACAGAGACAGAGACAGAGACAGAGACAGAGACAGAGACAGAGACAGAGACAGAGACAGAGACAGAGACAGAGACAGAGACAGAGACAGAGACAGAGACAGAGACAGAGACAGAGACAGAGACAGAGACAGAGACAGAGACAGAGACAGAGACAGAGACAGAGACAGAGACAGAGACAGAGACAGAGACAGAGACAGAGACAGAGACAGAGACAGAGACAGAGACAGAGACAGAGACAGAGACAGAGACAGAGACAGAGACAGAGACAGAGACAGAGACAGAGACAGAGACAGAGACAGAGACAGAGACAGAGACAGAGACAGAGACAGAGACAGAGACAGAGACAGAGACAGAGACAGAGACAGAGACAGAGACAGAGACAGAGACAGAGACAGAGACAGAGACAGAGACAGAGACAGAGACAGAGACAGAGACAGAGACAGAGACAGAGACAGAGACAGAGACAGAGACAGAGACAGAGACAGAGACAGAGACAGAGACAGAGACAGAGACAGAGACAGAGACAGAGACAGAGACAGAGACAGAGACAGAGACAGAGACAGAGACAGAGACAGAGACAGAGACAGAGACAGAGACAGAGACAGAGACAGAGACAGAGACAGAGACAGAGACAGAGACAGAGACAGAGACAGAGACAGAGACAGAGACAGAGACAGAGACAGAGACAGAGACAGAGACAGAGACAGAGACAGAGACAGAGACAGAGACAGAGACAGAGACAGAGACAGAGACAGAGACAGAGACAGAGACAGAGACAGAGACAGAGACAGAGACAGAGACAGAGACAGAGACAGAGACAGAGACAGAGACAGAGACAGAGACAGAGACAGAGACAGAGACAGAGACAGAGACAGAGACAGAGACAGAGACAGAGACAGAGACAGAGACAGAGACAGAGACAGAGACAGAGACAGAGACAGAGACAGAGACAGAGACAGAGACAGAGACAGAGACAGAGACAGAGACAGAGACAGAGACAGAGACAGAGACAGAGACAGAGACAGAGACAGAGACAGAGACAGAGACAGAGACAGAGACAGAGACAGAGACAGAGACAGAGACAGAGACAGAGACAGAGACAGAGACAGAGACAGAGACAGAGACAGAGACAGAGACAGAGACAGAGACAGAGACAGAGACAGAGACAGAGACAGAGACAGAGACAGAGACAGAGACAGAGACAGAGACAGAGACAGAGACAGAGACAGAGACAGAGACAGAGACAGAGACAGAGACAGAGACAGAGACAGAGACAGAGACAGAGACAGAGACAGAGACAGAGACAGAGACAGAGACAGAGACAGAGACAGAGACAGAGACAGAGACAGAGACAGAGACAGAGACAGAGACAGAGACAGAGACAGAGACAGAGACAGAGACAGAGACAGAGACAGAGACAGAGACAGAGACAGAGACAGAGACAGAGACAGAGACAGAGACAGAGACAGAGACAGAGACAGAGACAGAGACAGAGACAGAGACAGAGACAGAGACAGAGACAGAGACAGAGACAGAGACAGAGACAGAGACAGAGACAGAGACAGAGACAGAGACAGAGACAGAGACAGAGACAGAGACAGAGACAGAGACAGAGACAGAGACAGAGACAGAGACAGAGACAGAGACAGAGACAGAGACAGAGACAGAGACAGAGACAGAGACAGAGACAGAGACAGAGACAGAGACAGAGACAGAGACAGAGACAGAGACAGAGACAGAGACAGAGACAGAGACAGAGACAGAGACAGAGACAGAGACAGAGACAGAGACAGAGACAGAGACAGAGACAGAGACAGAGACAGAGACAGAGACAGAGACAGAGACAGAGACAGAGACAGAGACAGAGACAGAGACAGAGACAGAGACAGAGACAGAGACAGAGACAGAGACAGAGACAGAGACAGAGACAGAGACAGAGACAGAGACAGAGACAGAGACAGAGACAGAGACAGAGACAGAGACAGAGACAGAGACAGAGACAGAGACAGAGACAGAGACAGAGACAGAGACAGAGACAGAGACAGAGACAGAGACAGAGACAGAGACAGAGACAGAGACAGAGACAGAGACAGAGACAGAGACAGAGACAGAGACAGAGACAGAGACAGAGACAGAGACAGAGACAGAGACAGAGACAGAGACAGAGACAGAGACAGAGACAGAGACAGAGACAGAGACAGAGACAGAGACAGAGACAGAGACAGAGACAGAGACAGAGACAGAGACAGAGACAGAGACAGAGACAGAGACAGAGACAGAGACAGAGACAGAGACAGAGACAGAGACAGAGACAGAGACAGAGACAGAGACAGAGACAGAGACAGAGACAGAGACAGAGACAGAGACAGAGACAGAGACAGAGACAGAGACAGAGACAGAGACAGAGACAGAGACAGAGACAGAGACAGAGACAGAGACAGAGACAGAGACAGAGACAGAGACAGAGACAGAGACAGAGACAGAGACAGAGACAGAGACAGAGACAGAGACAGAGACAGAGACAGAGACAGAGACAGAGACAGAGACAGAGACAGAGACAGAGACAGAGACAGAGACAGAGACAGAGACAGAGACAGAGACAGAGACAGAGACAGAGACAGAGACAGAGACAGAGACAGAGACAGAGACAGAGACAGAGACAGAGACAGAGACAGAGACAGAGACAGAGACAGAGACAGAGACAGAGACAGAGACAGAGACAGAGACAGAGACAGAGACAGAGACAGAGACAGAGACAGAGACAGAGACAGAGACAGAGACAGAGACAGAGACAGAGACAGAGACAGAGACAGAGACAGAGACAGAGACAGAGACAGAGACAGAGACAGAGACAGAGACAGAGACAGAGACAGAGACAGAGACAGAGACAGAGACAGAGACAGAGACAGAGACAGAGACAGAGACAGAGACAGAGACAGAGACAGAGACAGAGACAGAGACAGAGACAGAGACAGAGACAGAGACAGAGACAGAGACAGAGACAGAGACAGAGACAGAGACAGAGACAGAGACAGAGACAGAGACAGAGACAGAGACAGAGACAGAGACAGAGACAGAGACAGAGACAGAGACAGAGACAGACAGACAGAGACAGAGACAGAGACAGAGACGAGACAGAGACAGAGACAGAGACAGAGACAGAGACAGAGACAGAGACAGAGACAGAGACAGAGACAGAGACAGAGACAGAGACAGAGACAGAGACAGAGACAGAGACAGAGACAGAGACAGAGACAGAGACAGAGACAGAGACAGAGACAGAGACAGAGACAGAGACAGAGACAGAGACAGAGACAGAGACAGAGACAGAGACAGAGACAGAGACAGAGACAGAGACAGAGACAGAGACAGAGACAGAGACAGAGACAGAGACAGAGACAGAGACAGAGACAGAGACAGAGACAGAGACAGAGACAGAGACAGAGACAGAGACAGAGACAGAGACAGAGACAGAGACAGAGACAGAGACAGAGACAGAGACAGAGACAGAGACAGAGACAGAGACAGAGACAGAGACAGAGACAGAGACAGAGACAGAGACAGAGACAGAGACAGAGACAGAGACAGAGACAGAGACAGAGACAGAGACAGAGACAGAGACAGAGACAGAGACAGAGACAGAGACAGAGACAGAGACAGAGACAGAGACAGAGACAGAGACAGAGACAGAGACAGAGACAGAGACAGAGACAGAGACAGAGACAGAGACAGAGACAGAGACAGAGACAGAGACAGAGACAGAGACAGAGACAGAGACAGAGACAGAGACAGAGACAGAGACAGAGACAGAGACAGAGACAGAGACAGAGACAGAGACAGAGACAGAGACAGAGACAGAGACAGAGACAGAGACAGAGACAGAGACAGAGACAGAGACAGAGACAGAGACAGAGACAGAGACAGAGACAGAGACAGAGACAGAGACAGAGACAGAGACAGAGACAGAGACAGAGACAGAGACAGAGACAGAGACAGAGACAGAGACAGAGACAGAGACAGAGACAGAGACAGAGACAGAGACAGAGACAGAGACAGAGACAGAGACAGAGACAGAGACAGAGACAGAGACAGAGACAGAGACAGAGACAGAGACAGAGACAGAGACAGAGACAGAGACAGAGACAGAGACAGAGACAGAGACAGAGACAGAGACAGAGACAGAGACAGAGACAGAGACAGAGACAGAGACAGAGACAGAGACAGAGACAGAGACAGAGACAGAGACAGAGACAGAGACAGAGACAGAGACAGAGACAGAGACAGAGACAGAGACAGAGACAGAGACAGAGACAGAGACAGAGACAGAGACAGAGACAGAGACAGAGACAGAGACAGAGACAGAGACAGAGACAGAGACAGAGACAGAGACAGAGACAGAGACAGAGACAGAGACAGAGACAGAGACAGAGACAGAGACAGAGACAGAGACAGAGACAGAGACAGAGACAGAGACAGAGACAGAGACAGAGACAGAGACAGAGACAGAGACAGAGACAGAGACAGAGACAGAGACAGAGACAGAGACAGAGACAGAGACAGAGACAGAGACAGAGACAGAGACAGAGACAGAGACAGAGACAGAGACAGAGACAGAGACAGAGACAGAGACAGAGACAGAGACAGAGACAGAGACAGAGACAGAGACAGAGACAGAGACAGAGACAGAGACAGAGACAGAGACAGAGACAGAGACAGAGACAGAGACAGAGACAGAGACAGAGACAGAGACAGAGACAGAGACAGAGACAGAGACAGAGACAGAGACAGAGACAGAGACAGAGACAGAGACAGAGACAGAGACAGAGACAGAGACAGAGACAGAGACAGAGACAGAGACAGAGACAGAGACAGAGACAGAGACAGAGACAGAGACAGAGACAGAGACAGAGACAGAGACAGAGACAGAGACAGAGACAGAGACAGAGACAGAGACAGAGACAGAGACAGAGACAGAGACAGAGACAGAGACAGAGACAGAGACAGAGACAGAGACAGAGACAGAGACAGAGACAGAGACAGAGACAGAGACAGAGACAGAGACAGAGACAGAGACAGAGACAGAGACAGAGACAGAGACAGAGACAGAGACAGAGACAGAGACAGAGACAGAGACAGAGACAGAGACAGAGACAGAGACAGAGACAGAGACAGAGACAGAGACAGAGACAGAGACAGAGACAGAGACAGAGACAGAGACAGAGACAGAGACAGAGACAGAGACAGAGACAGAGACAGAGACAGAGACAGAGACAGAGACAGAGACAGAGACAGAGACAGAGACAGAGACAGAGACAGAGACAGAGACAGAGACAGAGACAGAGACAGAGACAGAGACAGAGACAGAGACAGAGACAGAGACAGAGACAGAGACAGAGACAGAGACAGAGACAGAGACAGAGACAGAGACAGAGACAGAGACAGAGACAGAGACAGAGACAGAGACAGAGACAGAGACAGAGACAGAGACAGAGACAGAGACAGAGACAGAGACAGAGACAGAGACAGAGACAGAGACAGAGACAGAGACAGAGACAGAGACAGAGACAGAGACAGAGACAGAGACAGAGACAGAGACAGAGACAGAGACAGAGACAGAGACAGAGACAGAGACAGAGACAGAGACAGAGACAGAGACAGAGACAGAGACAGAGACAGAGACAGAGACAGAGACAGAGACAGAGACAGAGACAGAGACAGAGACAGAGACAGAGACAGAGACAGAGACAGAGACAGAGACAGAGACAGAGACAGAGACAGAGACAGAGACAGAGACAGAGACAGAGACAGAGACAGAGACAGAGACAGAGACAGAGACAGAGACAGAGACAGAGACAGAGACAGAGACAGAGACAGAGACAGAGACAGAGACAGAGACAGAGACAGAGACAGAGACAGAGACAGAGACAGAGACAGAGACAGAGACAGAGACAGAGACAGAGACAGAGACAGAGACAGAGACAGAGACAGAGACAGAGACAGAGACAGAGACAGAGACAGAGACAGAGACAGAGACAGAGACAGAGACAGAGACAGAGACAGAGACAGAGACAGAGACAGAGACAGAGACAGAGACAGAGACAGAGACAGAGACAGAGACAGAGACAGAGACAGAGACAGAGACAGAGACAGAGACAGAGACAGAGACAGAGACAGAGACAGAGACAGAGACAGAGACAGAGACAGAGACAGAGACAGAGACAGAGACAGAGACAGAGACAGAGACAGAGACAGAGACAGAGACAGAGACAGAGACAGAGACAGAGACAGAGACAGAGACAGAGACAGAGACAGAGACAGAGACAGAGACAGAGACAGAGACAGAGACAGAGACAGAGACAGAGACAGAGACAGAGACAGAGACAGAGACAGAGACAGAGACAGAGACAGAGACAGAGACAGAGACAGAGACAGAGACAGAGACAGAGACAGAGACAGAGACAGAGACAGAGACAGAGACAGAGACAGAGACAGAGACAGAGACAGAGACAGAGACAGAGACAGAGACAGAGACAGAGACAGAGACAGAGACAGAGACAGAGACAGAGACAGAGACAGAGACAGAGACAGAGACAGAGACAGAGACAGAGACAGAGACAGAGACAGAGACAGAGACAGAGACAGAGACAGAGACAGAGACAGAGACAGAGACAGAGACAGAGACAGAGACAGAGACAGAGACAGAGACAGAGACAGAGACAGAGACAGAGACAGAGACAGAGACAGAGACAGAGACAGAGACAGAGACAGAGACAGAGACAGAGACAGAGACAGAGACAGAGACAGAGACAGAGACAGAGACAGAGACAGAGACAGAGACAGAGACAGAGACAGAGACAGAGACAGAGACAGAGACAGAGACAGAGACAGAGACAGAGACAGAGACAGAGACAGAGACAGAGACAGAGACAGAGACAGAGACAGAGACAGAGACAGAGACAGAGACAGAGACAGAGACAGAGACAGAGACAGAGACAGAGACAGAGACAGAGACAGAGACAGAGACAGAGACAGAGACAGAGACAGAGACAGAGACAGAGACAGAGACAGAGACAGAGACAGAGACAGAGACAGAGACAGAGACAGAGACAGAGACAGAGACAGAGACAGAGACAGAGACAGAGACAGAGACAGAGACAGAGACAGAGACAGAGACAGAGACAGAGACAGAGACAGAGACAGAGACAGAGACAGAGACAGAGACAGAGACAGAGACAGAGACAGAGACAGAGACAGAGACAGAGACAGAGACAGAGACAGAGACAGAGACAGAGACAGAGACAGAGACAGAGACAGAGACAGAGACAGAGACAGAGACAGAGACAGAGACAGAGACAGAGACAGAGACAGAGACAGAGACAGAGACAGAGACAGAGACAGAGACAGAGACAGAGACAGAGACAGAGACAGAGACAGAGACAGAGACAGAGACAGAGACAGAGACAGAGACAGAGACAGAGACAGAGACAGAGACAGAGACAGAGACAGAGACAGAGACAGAGACAGAGACAGAGACAGAGACAGAGACAGAGACAGAGACAGAGACAGAGACAGAGACAGAGACAGAGACAGAGACAGAGACAGAGACAGAGACAGAGACAGAGACAGAGACAGAGACAGAGACAGAGACAGAGACAGAGACAGAGACAGAGACAGAGACAGAGACAGAGACAGAGACAGAGACAGAGACAGAGACAGAGACAGAGACAGAGACAGAGACAGAGACAGAGACAGAGACAGAGACAGAGACAGAGACAGAGACAGAGACAGAGACAGAGACAGAGACAGAGACAGAGACAGAGACAGAGACAGAGACAGAGACAGAGACAGAGACAGAGACAGAGACAGAGACAGAGACAGAGACAGAGACAGAGACAGAGACAGAGACAGAGATAGAGACACAGACAGAGACAGAGACAGAGACACAGACAGAGATAGAGACACAGACAGAGACAGAGACAGAGACAGAGACAGAGACAGAGACAGAGACAGAGACAGAGACAGAGACAGAGACAGAGACAGAGACAGAGACAGAGACAGAGACAGAGACAGAGACAGAGACAGAGACAGAGACAGAGACAGAGACAGAGACAGAGACAGAGACAGAGACAGAGACAGAGACAGAGACAGAGACAGAGACAGAGACAGAGACAGAGACAGAGACAGAGACAGAGACAGAGACAGAGACAGAGACAGAGACAGAGACAGAGACAGAGACAGAGACAGAGACAGAGACAGAGACAGAGACAGAGACAGAGACAGAGACAGAGACAGAGACAGAGACAGAGACAGAGACAGAGACAGAGACAGAGACAGAGACAGAGACAGAGACAGAGACAGAGACAGAGACAGAGACAGAGACAGAGACAGAGACAGAGACAGAGACAGAGACAGAGACAGAGACAGAGACAGAGACAGAGACAGAGACAGAGACAGAGACAGAGACAGAGACAGAGATAGAGACACAGACAGAGACAGAGACAGAGACAGAGACAGAGACAGAGACAGAGACAGAGACAGAGACAGAGACAGAGACAGAGACAGAGACAGAGACAGAGACAGAGACAGAGACAGAGACAGAGACAGAGACAGAGACAGAGACAGAGACAGAGACAGAGACAGAGACAGAGACAGAGACAGAGACAGAGACAGAGACAGAGACAGAGACAGAGACAGAGACAGAGACAGAGACAGAGACAGAGACAGAGACAGAGACAGAGACAGAGACAGAGACAGAGACAGAGACAGAGACAGAGACAGAGACAGAGACAGAGACAGAGACAGAGACAGAGACAGAGACAGAGACAGAGACAGAGACAGAGACAGAGACAGAGACAGAGACAGAGACAGAGACAGAGACAGAGACAGAGACAGAGACAGAGACAGAGACAGAGACAGAGACAGAGACAGAGACAGAGACAGAGACAGAGACAGAGACAGAGACAGAGACAGAGACAGAGACAGAGACAGAGACAGAGACAGAGACAGAGACAGAGACAGAGACAGAGACAGAGACAGAGACAGAGACAGAGACAGAGAGACAGAGACAGAGACAGAGACAGAGACAGAGACAGAGACAGAGACAGAGACAGAGACAGAGACAGAGACAGAGACAGAGACAGAGACAGAGACAGAGACAGAGACAGAGACAGAGACAGAGACAGAGACAGAGACAGAGACAGAGACAGAGACAGAGACAGAGACAGAGACAGAGACAGAGACAGAGACAGAGACAGAGACAGAGACAGAGACAGAGACAGAGACAGAGACAGAGACAGAGACAGAGACAGAGACAGAGACAGAGACAGAGACAGAGACAGAGACAGAGACAGAGACAGAGACAGAGACAGAGACAGAGACAGAGACAGAGACAGAGACAGAGACAGAGACAGAGACAGAGACAGAGACAGAGACAGAGACAGAGACAGAGACAGAGACAGAGACAGAGACAGAGACAGAGACAGAGACAGAGACAGAGACAGAGACAGAGACAGAGACAGAGACAGAGACAGAGACAGAGACAGAGACAGAGACAGAGACAGAGACAGAGACAGAGACAGAGACAGAGACAGAGACAGAGACAGAGACAGAGACAGAGACAGAGACAGAGACAGAGACAGAGACAGAGACAGAGACAGAGACAGAGACAGAGACAGAGACAGAGACAGAGACAGAGACAGAGACAGAGACAGAGACAGAGACAGAGACAGAGACAGAGACAGAGACAGAGACAGAGACAGAGACAGAGACAGAGACAGAGACAGAGACAGAGACAGAGACAGAGACAGAGACAGAGACAGAGACAGAGACAGAGACAGAGACAGAGACAGAGACAGAGACAGAGACAGAGACAGAGACAGAGACAGAGACAGAGACAGAGACAGAGACAGAGACAGAGACAGAGACAGAGACAGAGACAGAGACAGAGACAGAGACAGAGACAGAGACAGAGACAGAGACAGAGACAGAGACAGAGACAGAGACAGAGACAGAGACAGAGACAGAGACAGAGACAGAGACAGAGACAGAGACAGAGACAGAGACAGAGACAGAGACAGAGACAGAGACAGAGACAGAGACAGAGACAGAGACAGAGACAGAGACAGAGACAGAGACAGAGACAGAGACAGAGACAGAGACAGAGACAGAGACAGAGACAGAGACAGAGACAGAGACAGAGACAGAGACAGAGACAGAGACAGAGACAGAGACAGAGACAGAGACAGAGACAGAGACAGAGACAGAGACAGAGACAGAGACAGAGACAGAGACAGAGACAGAGACAGAGACAGAGACAGAGACAGAGACAGAGACAGAGACAGAGACAGAGACAGAGACAGAGACAGAGACAGAGACAGAGACAGAGACAGAGACAGAGACAGAGACAGAGACAGAGACAGAGACAGAGACAGAGACAGAGACAGAGACAGAGACAGAGACAGAGACAGAGACAGAGACAGAGACAGAGACAGAGACAGAGACAGAGACAGAGACAGAGACAGAGACAGAGACAGAGACAGAGACAGAGACAGAGACAGAGACAGAGACAGAGACAGAGACAGAGACAGAGACAGAGACAGAGACAGAGACAGAGACAGAGACAGAGACAGAGACAGAGACAGAGACAGAGACAGAGACAGAGACAGAGACAGAGACAGAGACAGAGACAGAGACAGAGACAGAGACAGAGACAGAGACAGAGACAGAGACAGAGACAGAGACAGAGACAGAGACAGAGACAGAGACAGAGACAGAGACAGAGACAGAGACAGAGACAGAGACAGAGACAGAGACAGAGACAGAGACAGAGACAGAGACAGAGACAGAGACAGAGACAGAGACAGAGACAGAGACAGAGACAGAGACAGAGACAGAGACAGAGACAGAGACAGAGACAGAGACAGAGACAGAGACAGAGACAGAGACAGAGACAGAGACAGAGACAGAGACAGAGACAGAGACAGAGACAGAGACAGAGACAGAGACAGAGACAGAGACAGAGACAGAGACAGAGACAGAGACAGAGACAGAGACAGAGACAGAGACAGAGACAGAGACAGAGACAGAGACAGAGACAGAGACAGAGACAGAGACAGAGACAGAGACAGAGACAGAGACAGAGACAGAGACAGAGACAGAGACAGAGACAGAGACAGAGACAGAGACAGAGACAGAGACAGAGACAGAGACAGAGACAGAGACAGAGACAGAGACAGAGACAGAGACAGAGACAGAGACAGAGACAGAGACAGAGACAGAGACAGAGACAGAGACAGAGACAGAGACAGAGACAGAGACAGAGACAGAGACAGAGACAGAGACAGAGACAGAGACAGAGACAGAGACAGAGACAGAGACAGAGACAGAGACAGAGACAGAGACAGAGACAGAGACAGAGACAGAGACAGAGACAGAGACAGAGACAGAGACAGAGACAGAGACAGAGACAGAGACAGACAGAGACAGAGACAGAGACAGAGACAGAGACAGAGACAGAGACAGAGACAGAGACAGAGACAGAGACAGAGACAGAGACAGAGACAGAGACAGAGACAGAGACAGAGACAGAGACAGAGACAGAGACAGAGACAGAGACAGAGACAGAGACAGAGACAGAGACAGAGACAGAGACAGAGACAGAGACAGAGACAGAGACAGAGACAGAGACAGAGACAGAGACAGAGACAGAGACAGAGACAGAGACAGAGACAGAGACAGAGACAGAGACAGAGACAGAGACAGAGACAGAGACAGAGACAGAGACAGAGACAGAGACAGAGACAGAGACAGAGACAGAGACAGAGACAGAGACAGAGACAGAGACAGAGACAGAGACAGAGACAGAGACAGAGACAGAGACAGAGACAGAGACAGAGACAGAGACAGAGACAGAGACAGAGACAGAGACAGAGACAGAGACAGAGACAGAGACAGAGACAGAGACAGAGACAGAGACAGAGACAGAGACAGAGACAGAGACAGAGACAGAGACAGAGACAGAGACAGAGACAGAGACAGAGACAGAGACAGAGACAGAGACAGAGACAGAGACAGAGACAGAGACAGAGACAGAGACAGAGACAGAGACAGAGACAGAGACAGAGACAGAGACAGAGACAGAGACAGAGACAGAGACAGAGACAGAGACAGAGACAGAGACAGAGACAGAGACAGAGACAGAGACAGAGACAGAGACAGAGACAGAGACAGAGACAGAGACAGAGACAGAGACAGAGACAGAGACAGAGACAGAGACAGAGACAGAGACAGAGACAGAGACAGAGACAGAGACAGAGACAGAGACAGAGACAGAGACAGAGACAGAGACAGAG
>CAWVQG010000100.1:0-10000 GCA_963932195.1 Empis livida
GTCTCTGTCTCTGTCTCTGTCTCTGTCTCTGTCTCTGTCTCTGTCTCTGTCTCTGTCTCTGTCTCTGTCTCTGTCTCTGTCTCTGTCTCTGTCTCTGTCTCTGTCTCTGTCTCTGTCTCTGTCTCTGTCTCTGTCTCTGTCTCTGTCTCTGTCTCTGTCTCTGTCTCTGTCTCTGTCTCTGTCTCTGTCTCTGTCTCTGTCTCTGTCTCTGTCTCTGTCTCTGTCTCTGTCTCTGTCTCTGTCTCTGTCTCTGTCTCTGTCTCTGTCTCTGTCTCTGTCTCTGTCTCTGTCTCTGTCTCTGTCTCTGTCTCTGTCTCTGTCTCTGTCTCTGTCTCTGTCTCTGTCTCTGTCTCTGTCTCTGTCTCTGTCTCTGTCTCTGTCTCTGTCTCTGTCTCTGTCTCTGTCTCTGTCTCTGTCTCTGTCTCTGTCTCTGTCTCTGTCTCTGTCTCTGTCTCTGTCTCTGTCTCTGTCTCTGTCTCTGTCTCTGTCTCTGTCTCTGTCTCTGTCTCTGTCTCTGTCTCTGTCTCTGTCTCTGTCTCTGTCTCTGTCTCTGTCTCTGTCTCTGTCTCTGTCTCTGTCTCTGTCTCTGTCTCTGTCTCTGTCTCTGTCTCTGTCTCTGTCTCTGTCTCTGTCTCTGTCTCTGTCTCTGTCTCTGTCTCTGTCTCTGTCTCTGTCTCTGTCTCTGTCTCTGTCTCTGTCTCTGTCTCTGTCTCTGTCTCTGTCTCTGTCTCTGTCTCTGTCTCTGTCTCTGTCTCTGTCTCTGTCTCTGTCTCTGTCTCTGTCTCTGTCTCTGTCTCTGTCTCTGTCTCTGTCTCTGTCTCTGTCTCTGTCTCTGTCTCTGTCTCTGTCTCTGTCTCTGTCTCTGTCTCTGTCTCTGTCTCTGTCTCTGTCTCTGTCTCTGTCTCTGTCTCTGTCTCTGTCTCTGTCTCTGTCTCTGTCTCTGTCTCTGTCTCTGTCTCTGTCTCTGTCTCTGTCTCTGTCTCTGTCTCTGTCTCTGTCTCTGTCTCTGTCTCTGTCTCTGTCTCTGTCTCTGTCTCTGTCTCTGTCTCTGTCTCTGTCTCTGTCTCTGTCTCTGTCTCTGTCTCTGTCTCTGTCTCTGTCTCTGTCTCTGTCTCTGTCTCTGTCTCTGTCTCTGTCTCTGTCTCTGTCTCTGTCTCTGTCTCTGTCTCTGTCTCTGTCTCTGTCTCTGTCTCTGTCTCTGTCTCTGTCTCTGTCTCTGTCTCTGTCTCTGTCTCTGTCTCTGTCTCTGTCTCTGTCTCTGTCTCTGTCTCTGTCTCTGTCTCTGTCTCTGTCTCTGTCTCTGTCTCTGTCTCTGTCTCTGTCTCTGTCTCTGTCTCTGTCTCTGTCTCTGTCTCTGTCTCTGTCTCTGTCTCTGTCTCTGTCTCTGTCTCTGTCTCTGTCTCTGTCTCTGTCTCTGTCTCTGTCTCTGTCTCTGTCTCTGTCTCTGTCTCTGTCTCTGTCTCTGTCTCTGTCTCTGTCTCTGTCTCTGTCTCTGTCTCTGTCTCTGTCTCTGTCTCTGTCTCTGTCTCTGTCTCTGTCTCTGTCTCTGTCTCTGTCTCTGTCTCTGTCTCTGTCTCTGTCTCTGTCTCTGTCTCTGTCTCTGTCTCTGTCTCTGTCTCTGTCTCTGTCTCTGTCTCTGTCTCTGTCTCTGTCTCTGTCTCTGTCTCTGTCTCTGTCTCTGTCTCTGTCTCTGTCTCTGTCTCTGTCTCTGTCTCTGTCTCTGTCTCTGTCTCTGTCTCTGTCTCTGTCTCTGTCTCTGTCTCTGTCTCTGTCTCTGTCTCTGTCTCTGTCTCTGTCTCTGTCTCTGTCTCTGTCTCTGTCTCTGTCTCTGTCTCTGTCTCTGTCTCTGTCTCTGTCTCTGTCTCTGTCTCTGTCTCTGTCTCTGTCTCTGTCTCTGTCTCTGTCTCTGTCTCTGTCTCTGTCTCTGTCTCTGTCTCTGTCTCTGTCTCTGTCTCTGTCTCTGTCTCTGTCTCTGTCTCTGTCTCTGTCTCTGTCTCTGTCTCTGTCTCTGTCTCTGTCTCTGTCTCTGTCTCTGTCTCTGTCTCTGTCTCTGTCTCTGTCTCTGTCTCTGTCTCTGTCTCTGTCTCTGTCTCTGTCTCTGTCTCTGTCTCTGTCTCTGTCTCTGTCTCTGTCTCTGTCTCTGTCTCTGTCTCTGTCTCTGTCTCTGTCTCTGTCTCTGTCTCTGTCTCTGTCTCTGTCTCTGTCTCTGTCTCTGTCTCTGTCTCTGTCTCTGTCTCTGTCTCTGTCTCTGTCTCTGTCTCTGTCTCTGTCTCTGTCTCTGTCTCTGTCTCTGTCTCTGTCTCTGTCTCTGTCTCTGTCTCTGTCTCTGTCTCTGTCTCTGTCTCTGTCTCTGTCTCTGTCTCTGTCTCTGTCTCTGTCTCTGTCTCTGTCTCTGTCTCTGTCTCTGTCTCTGTCTCTGTCTCTGTCTCTGTCTCTGTCTCTGTCTCTGTCTCTGTCTCTGTCTCTGTCTCTGTCTCTGTCTCTGTCTCTGTCTCTGTCTCTGTCTCTGTCTCTGTCTCTGTCTCTGTCTCTGTCTCTGTCTCTGTCTCTGTCTCTGTCTCTGTCTCTGTCTCTGTCTCTGTCTCTGTCTCTGTCTCTGTCTCTGTCTCTGTCTCTGTCTCTGTCTCTGTCTCTGTCTCTGTCTCTGTCTCTGTCTCTGTCTCTGTCTCTGTCTCTGTCTCTGTCTCTGTCTCTGTCTCTGTCTCTGTCTCTGTCTCTGTCTCTGTCTCTGTCTCTGTCTCTGTCTCTGTCTCTGTCTCTGTCTCTGTCTCTGTCTCTGTCTCTGTCTCTGTCTCTGTCTCTGTCTCTGTCTCTGTCTCTGTCTCTGTCTCTGTCTCTGTCTCTGTCTCTGTCTCTGTCTCTGTCTCTGTCTCTGTCTCTGTCTCTGTCTCTGTCTCTGTCTCTGTCTCTGTCTCTGTCTCTGTCTCTGTCTCTGTCTCTGTCTCTGTCTCTGTCTCTGTCTCTGTCTCTGTCTCTGTCTCTGTCTCTGTCTCTGTCTCTGTCTCTGTCTCTGTCTCTGTCTCTGTCTCTGTCTCTGTCTCTGTCTCTGTCTCTGTCTCTGTCTCTGTCTCTGTCTCTGTCTCTGTCTCTGTCTCTGTCTCTGTCTCTGTCTCTGTCTCTGTCTCTGTCTCTGTCTCTGTCTCTGTCTCTGTCTCTGTCTCTGTCTCTGTCTCTGTCTCTGTCTCTGTCTCTGTCTCTGTCTCTGTCTCTGTCTCTGTCTCTGTCTCTGTCTCTGTCTCTGTCTCTGTCTCTGTCTCTGTCTCTGTCTCTGTCTCTGTCTCTGTCTCTGTCTCTGTCTCTGTCTCTGTCTCTGTCTCTGTCTCTGTCTCTGTCTCTGTCTCTGTCTCTGTCTCTGTCTCTGTCTCTGTCTCTGTCTCTGTCTCTGTCTCTGTCTCTGTCTCTGTCTCTGTCTCTGTCTCTGTCTCTGTCTCTGTCTCTGTCTCTGTCTCTGTCTCTGTCTCTGTCTCTGTCTCTGTCTCTGTCTCTGTCTCTGTCTCTGTCTCTGTCTCTGTCTCTGTCTCTGTCTCTGTCTCTGTCTCTGTCTCTGTCTCTGTCTCTGTCTCTGTCTCTGTCTCTGTCTCTGTCTCTGTCTCTGTCTCTGTCTCTGTCTCTGTCTCTGTCTCTGTCTCTGTCTCTGTCTCTGTCTCTGTCTCTGTCTCTGTCTCTGTCTCTGTCTCTGTCTCTGTCTCTGTCTCTGTCTCTGTCTCTGTCTCTGTCTCTGTCTCTGTCTCTGTCTCTGTCTCTGTCTCTGTCTCTGTCTCTGTCTCTGTCTCTGTCTCTGTCTCTGTCTCTGTCTCTGTCTCTGTCTCTGTCTCTGTCTCTGTCTCTGTCTCTGTCTCTGTCTCTGTCTCTGTCTCTGTCTCTGTCTCTGTCTCTGTCTCTGTCTCTGTCTCTGTCTCTGTCTCTGTCTCTGTCTCTGTCTCTGTCTCTGTCTCTGTCTCTGTCTCTGTCTCTGTCTCTGTCTCTGTCTCTGTCTCTGTCTCTGTCTCTGTCTCTGTCTCTGTCTCTGTCTCTGTCTCTGTCTCTGTCTCTGTCTCTGTCTCTGTCTCTGTCTCTGTCTCTGTCTCTGTCTCTGTCTCTGTCTCTGTCTCTGTCTCTGTCTCTGTCTCTGTCTCTGTCTCTGTCTCTGTCTCTGTCTCTGTCTCTGTCTCTGTCTCTGTCTCTGTCTCTGTCTCTGTCTCTGTCTCTGTCTCTGTCTCTGTCTCTGTCTCTGTCTCTGTCTCTGTCTCTGTCTCTGTCTCTGTCTCTGTCTCTGTCTCTGTCTCTGTCTCTGTCTCTGTCTCTGTCTCTGTCTCTGTCTCTGTCTCTGTCTCTGTCTCTGTCTCTGTCTCTGTCTCTGTCTCTGTCTCTGTCTCTGTCTCTGTCTCTGTCTCTGTCTCTGTCTCTGTCTCTGTCTCTGTCTCTGTCTCTGTCTCTGTCTCTGTCTCTGTCTCTGTCTCTGTCTCTGTCTCTGTCTCTGTCTCTGTCTCTGTCTCTGTCTCTGTCTCTGTCTCTGTCTCTGTCTCTGTCTCTGTCTCTGTCTCTGTCTCTGTCTCTGTCTCTGTCTCTGTCTCTGTCTCTGTCTCTGTCTCTGTCTCTGTCTCTGTCTCTGTCTCTGTCTCTGTCTCTGTCTCTGTCTCTGTCTCTGTCTCTGTCTCTGTCTCTGTCTCTGTCTCTGTCTCTGTCTCTGTCTCTGTCTCTGTCTCTGTCTCTGTCTCTGTCTCTGTCTCTGTCTCTGTCTCTGTCTCTGTCTCTGTCTCTGTCTCTGTCTCTGTCTCTGTCTCTGTCTCTGTCTCTGTCTCTGTCTCTGTCTCTGTCTCTGTCTCTGTCTCTGTCTCTGTCTCTGTCTCTGTCTCTGTCTCTGTCTCTGTCTCTGTCTCTGTCTCTGTCTCTGTCTCTGTCTCTGTCTCTGTCTCTGTCTCTGTCTCTGTCTCTGTCTCTGTCTCTGTCTCTGTCTCTGTCTCTGTCTCTGTCTCTGTCTCTGTCTCTGTCTCTGTCTCTGTCTCTGTCTCTGTCTCTGTCTCTGTCTCTGTCTCTGTCTCTGTCTCTGTCTCTGTCTCTGTCTCTGTCTCTGTCTCTGTCTCTGTCTCTGTCTCTGTCTCTGTCTCTGTCTCTGTCTCTGTCTCTGTCTCTGTCTCTGTCTCTGTCTCTGTCTCTGTCTCTGTCTCTGTCTCTGTCTCTGTCTCTGTCTCTGTCTCTGTCTCTGTCTCTGTCTCTGTCTCTGTCTCTGTCTCTGTCTCTGTCTCTGTCTCTGTCTCTGTCTCTGTCTCTGTCTCTGTCTCTGTCTCTGTCTCTGTCTCTGTCTCTGTCTCTGTCTCTGTCTCTGTCTCTGTCTCTGTCTCTGTCTCTGTCTCTGTCTCTGTCTCTGTCTCTGTCTCTGTCTCTGTCTCTGTCTCTGTCTCTGTCTCTGTCTCTGTCTCTGTCTCTGTCTCTGTCTCTGTCTCTGTCTCTGTCTCTGTCTCTGTCTCTGTCTCTGTCTCTGTCTCTGTCTCTGTCTCTGTCTCTGTCTCTGTCTCTGTCTCTGTCTCTGTCTCTGTCTCTGTCTCTGTCTCTGTCTCTGTCTCTGTCTCTGTCTCTGTCTCTGTCTCTGTCTCTGTCTCTGTCTCTGTCTCTGTCTCTGTCTCTGTCTCTGTCTCTGTCTCTGTCTCTGTCTCTGTCTCTGTCTCTGTCTCTGTCTCTGTCTCTGTCTCTGTCTCTGTCTCTGTCTCTGTCTCTGTCTCTGTCTCTGTCTCTGTCTCTGTCTCTGTCTCTGTCTCTGTCTCTGTCTCTGTCTCTGTCTCTGTCTCTGTCTCTGTCTCTGTCTCTGTCTCTGTCTCTGTCTCTGTCTCTGTCTCTGTCTCTGTCTCTGTCTCTGTCTCTGTCTCTGTCTCTGTCTCTGTCTCTGTCTCTGTCTCTGTCTCTGTCTCTGTCTCTGTCTCTGTCTCTGTCTCTGTCTCTGTCTCTGTCTCTGTCTCTGTCTCTGTCTCTGTCTCTGTCTCTGTCTCTGTCTCTGTCTCTGTCTCTGTCTCTGTCTCTGTCTCTGTCTCTGTCTCTGTCTCTGTCTCTGTCTCTGTCTCTGTCTCTGTCTCTGTCTCTGTCTCTGTCTCTGTCTCTGTCTCTGTCTCTGTCTCTGTCTCTGTCTCTGTCTCTGTCTCTGTCTCTGTCTCTGTCTCTGTCTCTGTCTCTGTCTCTGTCTCTGTCTCTGTCTCTGTCTCTGTCTCTGTCTCTGTCTCTGTCTCTGTCTCTGTCTCTGTCTCTGTCTCTGTCTCTGTCTCTGTCTCTGTCTCTGTCTCTGTCTCTGTCTCTGTCTCTGTCTCTGTCTCTGTCTCTGTCTCTGTCTCTGTCTCTGTCTCTGTCTCTGTCTCTGTCTCTGTCTCTGTCTCTGTCTCTGTCTCTGTCTCTGTCTCTGTCTCTGTCTCTGTCTCTGTCTCTGTCTCTGTCTCTGTCTCTGTCTCTGTCTCTGTCTCTGTCTCTGTCTCTGTCTCTGTCTCTGTCTCTGTCTCTGTCTCTGTCTCTGTCTCTGTCTCTGTCTCTGTCTCTGTCTCTGTCTCTGTCTCTGTCTCTGTCTCTGTCTCTGTCTCTGTCTCTGTCTCTGTCTCTGTCTCTGTCTCTGTCTCTGTCTCTGTCTCTGTCTCTGTCTCTGTCTCTGTCTCTGTCTCTGTCTCTGTCTCTGTCTCTGTCTCTGTCTCTGTCTCTGTCTCTGTCTCTGTCTCTGTCTCTGTCTCTGTCTCTGTCTCTGTCTCTGTCTCTGTCTCTGTCTCTGTCTCTGTCTCTGTCTCTGTCTCTGTCTCTGTCTCTGTCTCTGTCTCTGTCTCTGTCTCTGTCTCTGTCTCTGTCTCTGTCTCTGTCTCTGTCTCTGTCTCTGTCTCTGTCTCTGTCTCTGTCTCTGTCTCTGTCTCTGTCTCTGTCTCTGTCTCTGTCTCTGTCTCTGTCTCTGTCTCTGTCTCTGTCTCTGTCTCTGTCTCTGTCTCTGTCTCTGTCTCTGTCTCTGTCTCTGTCTCTGTCTCTGTCTCTGTCTCTGTCTCTGTCTCTGTCTCTGTCTCTGTCTCTGTCTCTGTCTCTGTCTCTGTCTCTGTCTCTGTCTCTGTCTCTGTCTCTGTCTCTGTCTCTGTCTCTGTCTCTGTCTCTGTCTCTGTCTCTGTCTCTGTCTCTGTCTCTGTCTCTGTCTCTGTCTCTGTCTCTGTCTCTGTCTCTGTCTCTGTCTCTGTCTCTGTCTCTGTCTCTGTCTCTGTCTCTGTCTCTGTCTCTGTCTCTGTCTCTGTCTCTGTCTCTGTCTCTGTCTCTGTCTCTGTCTCTGTCTCTGTCTCTGTCTCTGTCTCTGTCTCTGTCTCTGTCTCTGTCTCTGTCTCTGTCTCTGTCTCTGTCTCTGTCTCTGTCTCTGTCTCTGTCTCTGTCTCTGTCTCTGTCTCTGTCTCTGTCTCTGTCTCTGTCTCTGTCTCTGTCTCTGTCTCTGTCTCTGTCTCTGTCTCTGTCTCTGTCTCTGTCTCTGTCTCTGTCTCTGTCTCTGTCTCTGTCTCTGTCTCTGTCTCTGTCTCTGTCTCTGTCTCTGTCTCTGTCTCTGTCTCTGTCTCTGTCTCTGTCTCTGTCTCTGTCTCTGTCTCTGTCTCTGTCTCTGTCTCTGTCTCTGTCTCTGTCTCTGTCTCTGTCTCTGTCTCTGTCTCTGTCTCTGTCTCTGTCTCTGTCTCTGTCTCTGTCTCTGTCTCTGTCTCTGTCTCTGTCTCTGTCTCTGTCTCTGTCTCTGTCTCTGTCTCTGTCTCTGTCTCTGTCTCTGTCTCTGTCTCTGTCTCTGTCTCTGTCTCTGTCTCTGTCTCTGTCTCTGTCTCTGTCTCTGTCTCTGTCTCTGTCTCTGTCTCTGTCTCTGTCTCTGTCTCTGTCTCTGTCTCTGTCTCTGTCTCTGTCTCTGTCTCTGTCTCTGTCTCTGTCTCTGTCTCTGTCTCTGTCTCTGTCTCTGTCTCTGTCTCTGTCTCTGTCTCTGTCTCTGTCTCTGTCTCTGTCTCTGTCTCTGTCTCTGTCTCTGTCTCTGTCTCTGTCTCTGTCTCTGTCTCTGTCTCTGTCTCTGTCTCTGTCTCTGTCTCTGTCTCTGTCTCTGTCTCTGTCTCTGTCTCTGTCTCTGTCTCTGTCTCTGTCTCTGTCTCTGTCTCTGTCTCTGTCTCTGTCTCTGTCTCTGTCTCTGTCTCTGTCTCTGTCTCTGTCTCTGTCTCTGTCTCTGTCTCTGTCTCTGTCTCTGTCTCTGTCTCTGTCTCTGTCTCTGTCTCTGTCTCTGTCTCTGTCTCTGTCTCTGTCTCTGTCTCTGTCTCTGTCTCTGTCTCTGTCTCTGTCTCTGTCTCTGTCTCTGTCTCTGTCTCTGTCTCTGTCTCTGTCTCTGTCTCTGTCTCTGTCTCTGTCTCTGTCTCTGTCTCTGTCTCTGTCTCTGTCTCTGTCTCTGTCTCTGTCTCTGTCTCTGTCTCTGTCTCTGTCTCTGTCTCTGTCTCTGTCTCTGTCTCTGTCTCTGTCTCTGTCTCTGTCTCTGTCTCTGTCTCTGTCTCTGTCTCTGTCTCTGTCTCTGTCTCTGTCTCTGTCTCTGTCTCTGTCTCTGTCTCTGTCTCTGTCTCTGTCTCTGTCTCTGTCTCTGTCTCTGTCTCTGTCTCTGTCTCTGTCTCTGTCTCTGTCTCTGTCTCTGTCTCTGTCTCTGTCTCTGTCTCTGTCTCTGTCTCTGTCTCTGTCTCTGTCTCTGTCTCTGTCTCTGTCTCTGTCTCTGTCTCTGTCTCTGTCTCTGTCTCTGTCTCTGTCTCTGTCTCTGTCTCTGTCTCTGTCTCTGTCTCTGTCTCTGTCTCTGTCTCTGTCTCTGTCTCTGTCTCTGTCTCTGTCTCTGTCTCTGTCTCTGTCTCTGTCTCTGTCTCTGTCTCTGTCTCTGTCTCTGTCTCTGTCTCTGTCTCTGTCTCTGTCTCTGTCTCTGTCTCTGTCTCTGTCTCTGTCTCTGTCTCTGTCTCTGTCTCTGTCTCTGTCTCTGTCTCTGTCTCTGTCTCTGTCTCTGTCTCTGTCTCTGTCTCTGTCTCTGTCTCTGTCTCTGTCTCTGTCTCTGTCTCTGTCTCTGTCTCTGTCTCTGTCTCTGTCTCTGTCTCTGTCTCTGTCTCTGTCTCTGTCTCTGTCTCTGTCTCTGTCTCTGTCTCTGTCTCTGTCTCTGTCTCTGTCTCTGTCTCTGTCTCTGTCTCTGTCTCTGTCTCTGTCTCTGTCTCTGTCTCTGTCTCTGTCTCTGTCTCTGTCTCTGTCTCTGTCTCTGTCTCTGTCTCTGTCTCTGTCTCTGTCTCTGTCTCTGTCTCTGTCTCTGTCTCTGTCTCTGTCTCTGTCTCTGTCTCTGTCTCTGTCTCTGTCTCTGTCTCTGTCTCTGTCTCTGTCTCTGTCTCTGTCTCTGTCTCTGTCTCTGTCTCTGTCTCTGTCTCTGTCTCTGTCTCTGTCTCTGTCTCTGTCTCTGTCTCTGTCTCTGTCTCTGTCTCTGTCTCTGTCTCTGTCTCTGTCTCTGTCTCTGTCTCTGTCTCTGTCTCTGTCTCTGTCTCTGTCTCTGTCTCTGTCTCTGTCTCTGTCTCTGTCTCTGTCTCTGTCTCTGTCTCTGTCTCTGTCTCTGTCTCTGTCTCTGTCTCTGTCTCTGTCTCTGTCTCTGTCTCTGTCTCTGTCTCTGTCTCTGTCTCTGTCTCTGTCTCTGTCTCTGTCTCTGTCTCTGTCTCTGTCTCTGTCTCTGTCTCTGTCTCTGTCTCTGTCTCTGTCTCTGTCTCTGTCTCTGTCTCTGTCTCTGTCTCTGTCTCTGTCTCTGTCTCTGTCTCTGTCTCTGTCTCTGTCTCTGTCTCTGTCTCTGTCTCTGTCTCTGTCTCTGTCTCTGTCTCTGTCTCTGTCTCTGTCTCTGTCTCTGTCTCTGTCTCTGTCTCTGTCTCTGTCTCTGTCTCTGTCTCTGTCTCTGTCTCTGTCTCTGTCTCTGTCTCTGTCTCTGTCTCTGTCTCTGTCTCTGTCTCTGTCTCTGTCTCTGTCTCTGTCTCTGTCTCTGTCTCTGTCTCTGTCTCTGTCTCTGTCT
>CAWVQG010000100.1:15000-20000 GCA_963932195.1 Empis livida
CTCTGTCTCTGTCTCTGTCTCTGTCTCTGTCTCTGTCTCTGTCTCTGTCTCTGTCTCTGTCTCTGTCTCTGTCTCTGTCTCTGTCTCTGTCTCTGTCTCTGTCTCTGTCTCTGTCTCTGTCTCTGTCTCTGTCTCTGTCTCTGTCTCTGTCTCTGTCTCTGTCTCTGTCTCTGTCTCTGTCTCTGTCTCTGTCTCTGTCTCTGTCTCTGTCTCTGTCTCTGTCTCTGTCTCTGTCTCTGTCTCTGTCTCTGTCTCTGTCTCTGTCTCTGTCTCTGTCTCTGTCTCTGTCTCTGTCTCTGTCTCTGTCTCTGTCTCTGTCTCTGTCTCTGTCTCTGTCTCTGTCTCTGTCTCTGTCTCTGTCTCTGTCTCTGTCTCTGTCTCTGTCTCTGTCTCTGTCTCTGTCTCTGTCTCTGTCTCTGTCTCTGTCTCTGTCTCTGTCTCTGTCTCTGTCTCTGTCTCTGTCTCTGTCTCTGTCTCTGTCTCTGTCTCTGTCTCTGTCTCTGTCTCTGTCTCTGTCTCTGTCTCTGTCTCTGTCTCTGTCTCTGTCTCTGTCTCTGTCTCTGTCTCTGTCTCTGTCTCTGTCTCTGTCTCTGTCTCTGTCTCTGTCTCTGTCTCTGTCTCTGTCTCTGTCTCTGTCTCTGTCTCTGTCTCTGTCTCTGTCTCTGTCTCTGTCTCTGTCTCTGTCTCTGTCTCTGTCTCTGTCTCTGTCTCTGTCTCTGTCTCTGTCTCTGTCTCTGTCTCTGTCTCTGTCTCTGTCTCTGTCTCTGTCTCTGTCTCTGTCTCTGTCTCTGTCTCTGTCTCTGTCTCTGTCTCTGTCTCTGTCTCTGTCTCTGTCTCTGTCTCTGTCTCTGTCTCTGTCTCTGTCTCTGTCTCTGTCTCTGTCTCTGTCTCTGTCTCTGTCTCTGTCTCTGTCTCTGTCTCTGTCTCTGTCTCTGTCTCTGTCTCTGTCTCTGTCTCTGTCTCTGTCTCTGTCTCTGTCTCTGTCTCTGTCTCTGTCTCTGTCTCTGTCTCTGTCTCTGTCTCTGTCTCTGTCTCTGTCTCTGTCTCTGTCTCTGTCTCTGTCTCTGTCTCTGTCTCTGTCTCTGTCTCTGTCTCTGTCTCTGTCTCTGTCTCTGTCTCTGTCTCTGTCTCTGTCTCTGTCTCTGTCTCTGTCTCTGTCTCTGTCTCTGTCTCTGTCTCTGTCTCTGTCTCTGTCTCTGTCTCTGTCTCTGTCTCTGTCTCTGTCTCTGTCTCTGTCTCTGTCTCTGTCTCTGTCTCTGTCTCTGTCTCTGTCTCTGTCTCTGTCTCTGTCTCTGTCTCTGTCTCTGTCTCTGTCTCTGTCTCTGTCTCTGTCTCTGTCTCTGTCTCTGTCTCTGTCTCTGTCTCTGTCTCTGTCTCTGTCTCTGTCTCTGTCTCTGTCTCTGTCTCTGTCTCTGTCTCTGTCTCTGTCTCTGTCTCTGTCTCTGTCTCTGTCTCTGTCTCTGTCTCTGTCTCTGTCTCTGTCTCTGTCTCTGTCTCTGTCTCTGTCTCTGTCTCTGTCTCTGTCTCTGTCTCTGTCTCTGTCTCTGTCTCTGTCTCTGTCTCTGTCTCTGTCTCTGTCTCTGTCTCTGTCTCTGTCTCTGTCTCTGTCTCTGTCTCTGTCTCTGTCTCTGTCTCTGTCTCTGTCTCTGTCTCTGTCTCTGTCTCTGTCTCTGTCTCTGTCTCTGTCTCTGTCTCTGTCTCTGTCTCTGTCTCTGTCTCTGTCTCTGTCTCTGTCTCTGTCTCTGTCTCTGTCTCTGTCTCTGTCTCTGTCTCTGTCTCTGTCTCTGTCTCTGTCTCTGTCTCTGTCTCTGTCTCTGTCTCTGTCTCTGTCTCTGTCTCTGTCTCTGTCTCTGTCTCTGTCTCTGTCTCTGTCTCTGTCTCTGTCTCTGTCTCTGTCTCTGTCTCTGTCTCTGTCTCTGTCTCTGTCTCTGTCTCTGTCTCTGTCTCTGTCTCTGTCTCTGTCTCTGTCTCTGTCTCTGTCTCTGTCTCTGTCTCTGTCTCTGTCTCTGTCTCTGTCTCTGTCTCTGTCTCTGTCTCTGTCTCTGTCTCTGTCTCTGTCTCTGTCTCTGTCTCTGTCTCTGTCTCTGTCTCTGTCTCTGTCTCTGTCTCTGTCTCTGTCTCTGTCTCTGTCTCTGTCTCTGTCTCTGTCTCTGTCTCTGTCTCTGTCTCTGTCTCTGTCTCTGTCTCTGTCTCTGTCTCTGTCTCTGTCTCTGTCTCTGTCTCTGTCTCTGTCTCTGTCTCTGTCTCTGTCTCTGTCTCTGTCTCTGTCTCTGTCTCTGTCTCTGTCTCTGTCTCTGTCTCTGTCTCTGTCTCTGTCTCTGTCTCTGTCTCTGTCTCTGTCTCTGTCTCTGTCTCTGTCTCTGTCTCTGTCTCTGTCTCTGTCTCTGTCTCTGTCTCTGTCTCTGTCTCTGTCTCTGTCTCTGTCTCTGTCTCTGTCTCTGTCTCTGTCTCTGTCTCTGTCTCTGTCTCTGTCTCTGTCTCTGTCTCTGTCTCTGTCTCTGTCTCTGTCTCTGTCTCTGTCTCTGTCTCTGTCTCTGTCTCTGTCTCTGTCTCTGTCTCTGTCTCTGTCTCTGTCTCTGTCTCTGTCTCTGTCTCTGTCTCTGTCTCTGTCTCTGTCTCTGTCTCTGTCTCTGTCTCTGTCTCTGTCTCTGTCTCTGTCTCTGTCTCTGTCTCTGTCTCTGTCTCTGTCTCTGTCTCTGTCTCTGTCTCTGTCTCTGTCTCTGTCTCTGTCTCTGTCTCTGTCTCTGTCTCTGTCTCTGTCTCTGTCTCTGTCTCTGTCTCTGTCTCTGTCTCTGTCTCTGTCTCTGTCTCTGTCTCTGTCTCTGTCTCTGTCTCTGTCTCTGTCTCTGTCTCTGTCTCTGTCTCTGTCTCTGTCTCTGTCTCTGTCTCTGTCTCTGTCTCTGTCTCTGTCTCTGTCTCTGTCTCTGTCTCTGTCTCTGTCTCTGTCTCTGTCTCTGTCTCTGTCTCTGTCTCTGTCTCTGTCTCTGTCTCTGTCTCTGTCTCTGTCTCTGTCTCTGTCTCTGTCTCTGTCTCTGTCTCTGTCTCTGTCTCTGTCTCTGTCTCTGTCTCTGTCTCTGTCTCTGTCTCTGTCTCTGTCTCTGTCTCTGTCTCTGTCTCTGTCTCTGTCTCTGTCTCTGTCTCTGTCTCTGTCTCTGTCTCTGTCTCTGTCTCTGTCTCTGTCTCTGTCTCTGTCTCTGTCTCTGTCTCTGTCTCTGTCTCTGTCTCTGTCTCTGTCTCTGTCTCTGTCTCTGTCTCTGTCTCTGTCTCTGTCTCTGTCTCTGTCTCTGTCTCTGTCTCTGTCTCTGTCTCTGTCTCTGTCTCTGTCTCTGTCTCTGTCTCTGTCTCTGTCTCTGTCTCTGTCTCTGTCTCTGTCTCTGTCTCTGTCTCTGTCTCTGTCTCTGTCTCTGTCTCTGTCTCTGTCTCTGTCTCTGTCTCTGTCTCTGTCTCTGTCTCTGTCTCTGTCTCTGTCTCTGTCTCTGTCTCTGTCTCTGTCTCTGTCTCTGTCTCTGTCTCTGTCTCTGTCTCTGTCTCTGTCTCTGTCTCTGTCTCTGTCTCTGTCTCTGTCTCTGTCTCTGTCTCTGTCTCTGTCTCTGTCTCTGTCTCTGTCTCTGTCTCTGTCTCTGTCTCTGTCTCTGTCTCTGTCTCTGTCTCTGTCTCTGTCTCTGTCTCTGTCTCTGTCTCTGTCTCTGTCTCTGTCTCTGTCTCTGTCTCTGTCTCTGTCTCTGTCTCTGTCTCTGTCTCTGTCTCTGTCTCTGTCTCTGTCTCTGTCTCTGTCTCTGTCTCTGTCTCTGTCTCTGTCTCTGTCTCTGTCTCTGTCTCTGTCTCTGTCTCTGTCTCTGTCTCTGTCTCTGTCTCTGTCTCTGTCTCTGTCTCTGTCTCTGTCTCTGTCTCTGTCTCTGTCTCTGTCTCTGTCTCTGTCTCTGTCTCTGTCTCTGTCTCTGTCTCTGTCTCTGTCTCTGTCTCTGTCTCTGTCTCTGTCTCTGTCTCTGTCTCTGTCTCTGTCTCTGTCTCTGTCTCTGTCTCTGTCTCTGTCTCTGTCTCTGTCTCTGTCTCTGTCTCTGTCTCTGTCTCTGTCTCTGTCTCTGTCTCTGTCTCTGTCTCTGTCTCTGTCTCTGTCTCTGTCTCTGTCTCTGTCTCTGTCTCTGTCTCTGTCTCTGTCTCTGTCTCTGTCTCTGTCTCTGTCTCTGTCTCTGTCTCTGTCTCTGTCTCTGTCTCTGTCTCTGTCTCTGTCTCTGTCTCTGTCTCTGTCTCTGTCTCTGTCTCTGTCTCTGTCTCTGTCTCTGTCTCTGTCTCTGTCTCTGTCTCTGTCTCTGTCTCTGTCTCTGTCTCTGTCTCTGTCTCTGTCTCTGTCTCTGTCTCTGTCTCTGTCTCTGTCTCTGTCTCTGTCTCTGTCTCTGTCTCTGTCTCTGTCTCTGTCTCTGTCTCTGTCTCTGTCTCTGTCTCTGTCTCTGTCTCTGTCTCTGTCTCTGTCTCTGTCTCTGTCTCTGTCTCTGTCTCTGTCTCTGTCTCTGTCTCTGTCTCTGTCTCTGTCTCTGTCTCTGTCTCTGTCTCTGTCTCTGTCTCTGTCTCTGTCTCTGTCTCTGTCTCTGTCTCTGTCTCTGTCTCTGTCTCTGTCTCTGTCTCTGTCTCTGTCTCTGTCTCTGTCTCTGTCTCTGTCTCTGTCTCTGTCTCTGTCTCTGTCTCTGTCTCTGTCTCTGTCTCTGTCTCTGTCTCTGTCTCTGTCTCTGTCTCTGTCTCTGTCTCTGTCTCTGTCTCTGTCTCTGTCTCTGTCTCTGTCTCTGTCTCTGTCTCTGTCTCTGTCTCTGTCTCTGTCTCTGTCTCTGTCTCTGTCTCTGTCTCTGTCTCTGTCTCTGTCTCTGTCTCTGTCTCTGTCTCTGTCTCTGTCTCTGTCTCTGTCTCTGTCTCTGTCTCTGTCTCTGTCTCTGTCTCTGTCTCTGTCTCTGTCTCTGTCTCTGTCTCTGTCTCTGTCTCTGTCTCTGTCTCTGTCTCTGTCTCTGTCT
>CAWVQG010000100.1:25000-50000 GCA_963932195.1 Empis livida
CTCTGTCTCTGTCTCTGTCTCTGTCTCTGTCTCTGTCTCTGTCTCTGTCTCTGTCTCTGTCTCTGTCTCTGTCTCTGTCTCTGTCTCTGTCTCTGTCTCTGTCTCTGTCTCTGTCTCTGTCTCTGTCTCTGTCTCTGTCTCTGTCTCTGTCTCTGTCTCTGTCTCTGTCTCTGTCTCTGTCTCTGTCTCTGTCTCTGTCTCTGTCTCTGTCTCTGTCTCTGTCTCTGTCTCTGTCTCTGTCTCTGTCTCTGTCTCTGTCTCTGTCTCTGTCTCTGTCTCTGTCTCTGTCTCTGTCTCTGTCTCTGTCTCTGTCTCTGTCTCTGTCTCTGTCTCTGTCTCTGTCTCTGTCTCTGTCTCTGTCTCTGTCTCTGTCTCTGTCTCTGTCTCTGTCTCTGTCTCTGTCTCTGTCTCTGTCTCTGTCTCTGTCTCTGTCTCTGTCTCTGTCTCTGTCTCTGTCTCTGTCTCTGTCTCTGTCTCTGTCTCTGTCTCTGTCTCTGTCTCTGTCTCTGTCTCTGTCTCTGTCTCTGTCTCTGTCTCTGTCTCTGTCTCTGTCTCTGTCTCTGTCTCTGTCTCTGTCTCTGTCTCTGTCTCTGTCTCTGTCTCTGTCTCTGTCTCTGTCTCTGTCTCTGTCTCTGTCTCTGTCTCTGTCTCTGTCTCTGTCTCTGTCTCTGTCTCTGTCTCTGTCTCTGTCTCTGTCTCTGTCTCTGTCTCTGTCTCTGTCTCTGTCTCTGTCTCTGTCTCTGTCTCTGTCTCTGTCTCTGTCTCTGTCTCTGTCTCTGTCTCTGTCTCTGTCTCTGTCTCTGTCTCTGTCTCTGTCTCTGTCTCTGTCTCTGTCTCTGTCTCTGTCTCTGTCTCTGTCTCTGTCTCTGTCTCTGTCTCTGTCTCTGTCTCTGTCTCTGTCTCTGTCTCTGTCTCTGTCTCTGTCTCTGTCTCTGTCTCTGTCTCTGTCTCTGTCTCTGTCTCTGTCTCTGTCTCTGTCTCTGTCTCTGTCTCTGTCTCTGTCTCTGTCTCTGTCTCTGTCTCTGTCTCTGTCTCTGTCTCTGTCTCTGTCTCTGTCTCTGTCTCTGTCTCTGTCTCTGTCTCTGTCTCTGTCTCTGTCTCTGTCTCTGTCTCTGTCTCTGTCTCTGTCTCTGTCTCTGTCTCTGTCTCTGTCTCTGTCTCTGTCTCTGTCTCTGTCTCTGTCTCTGTCTCTGTCTCTGTCTCTGTCTCTGTCTCTGTCTCTGTCTCTGTCTCTGTCTCTGTCTCTGTCTCTGTCTCTGTCTCTGTCTCTGTCTCTGTCTCTGTCTCTGTCTCTGTCTCTGTCTCTGTCTCTGTCTCTGTCTCTGTCTCTGTCTCTGTCTCTGTCTCTGTCTCTGTCTCTGTCTCTGTCTCTGTCTCTGTCTCTGTCTCTGTCTCTGTCTCTGTCTCTGTCTCTGTCTCTGTCTCTGTCTCTGTCTCTGTCTCTGTCTCTGTCTCTGTCTCTGTCTCTGTCTCTGTCTCTGTCTCTGTCTCTGTCTCTGTCTCTGTCTCTGTCTCTGTCTCTGTCTCTGTCTCTGTCTCTGTCTCTGTCTCTGTCTCTGTCTCTGTCTCTGTCTCTGTCTCTGTCTCTGTCTCTGTCTCTGTCTCTGTCTCTGTCTCTGTCTCTGTCTCTGTCTCTGTCTCTGTCTCTGTCTCTGTCTCTGTCTCTGTCTCTGTCTCTGTCTCTGTCTCTGTCTCTGTCTCTGTCTCTGTCTCTGTCTCTGTCTCTGTCTCTGTCTCTGTCTCTGTCTCTGTCTCTGTCTCTGTCTCTGTCTCTGTCTCTGTCTCTGTCTCTGTCTCTGTCTCTGTCTCTGTCTCTGTCTCTGTCTCTGTCTCTGTCTCTGTCTCTGTCTCTGTCTCTGTCTCTGTCTCTGTCTCTGTCTCTGTCTCTGTCTCTGTCTCTGTCTCTGTCTCTGTCTCTGTCTCTGTCTCTGTCTCTGTCTCTGTCTCTGTCTCTGTCTCTGTCTCTGTCTCTGTCTCTGTCTCTGTCTCTGTCTCTGTCTCTGTCTCTGTCTCTGTCTCTGTCTCTGTCTCTGTCTCTGTCTCTGTCTCTGTCTCTGTCTCTGTCTCTGTCTCTGTCTCTGTCTCTGTCTCTGTCTCTGTCTCTGTCTCTGTCTCTGTCTCTGTCTCTGTCTCTGTCTCTGTCTCTGTCTCTGTCTCTGTCTCTGTCTCTGTCTCTGTCTCTGTCTCTGTCTCTGTCTCTGTCTCTGTCTCTGTCTCTGTCTCTGTCTCTGTCTCTGTCTCTGTCTCTGTCTCTGTCTCTGTCTCTGTCTCTGTCTCTGTCTCTGTCTCTGTCTCTGTCTCTGTCTCTGTCTCTGTCTCTGTCTCTGTCTCTGTCTCTGTCTCTGTCTCTGTCTCTGTCTCTGTCTCTGTCTCTGTCTCTGTCTCTGTCTCTGTCTCTGTCTCTGTCTCTGTCTCTGTCTCTGTCTCTGTCTCTGTCTCTGTCTCTGTCTCTGTCTCTGTCTCTGTCTCTGTCTCTGTCTCTGTCTCTGTCTCTGTCTCTGTCTCTGTCTCTGTCTCTGTCTCTGTCTCTGTCTCTGTCTCTGTCTCTGTCTCTGTCTCTGTCTCTGTCTCTGTCTCTGTCTCTGTCTCTGTCTCTGTCTCTGTCTCTGTCTCTGTCTCTGTCTCTGTCTCTGTCTCTGTCTCTGTCTCTGTCTCTGTCTCTGTCTCTGTCTCTGTCTCTGTCTCTGTCTCTGTCTCTGTCTCTGTCTCTGTCTCTGTCTCTGTCTCTGTCTCTGTCTCTGTCTCTGTCTCTGTCTCTGTCTCTGTCTCTGTCTCTGTCTCTGTCTCTGTCTCTGTCTCTGTCTCTGTCTCTGTCTCTGTCTCTGTCTCTGTCTCTGTCTCTGTCTCTGTCTCTGTCTCTGTCTCTGTCTCTGTCTCTGTCTCTGTCTCTGTCTCTGTCTCTGTCTCTGTCTCTGTCTCTGTCTCTGTCTCTGTCTCTGTCTCTGTCTCTGTCTCTGTCTCTGTCTCTGTCTCTGTCTCTGTCTCTGTCTCTGTCTCTGTCTCTGTCTCTGTCTCTGTCTCTGTCTCTGTCTCTGTCTCTGTCTCTGTCTCTGTCTCTGTCTCTGTCTCTGTCTCTGTCTCTGTCTCTGTCTCTGTCTCTGTCTCTGTCTCTGTCTCTGTCTCTGTCTCTGTCTCTGTCTCTGTCTCTGTCTCTGTCTCTGTCTCTGTCTCTGTCTCTGTCTCTGTCTCTGTCTCTGTCTCTGTCTCTGTCTCTGTCTCTGTCTCTGTCTCTGTCTCTGTCTCTGTCTCTGTCTCTGTCTCTGTCTCTGTCTCTGTCTCTGTCTCTGTCTCTGTCTCTGTCTCTGTCTCTGTCTCTGTCTCTGTCTCTGTCTCTGTCTCTGTCTCTGTCTCTGTCTCTGTCTCTGTCTCTGTCTCTGTCTCTGTCTCTGTCTCTGTCTCTGTCTCTGTCTCTGTCTCTGTCTCTGTCTCTGTCTCTGTCTCTGTCTCTGTCTCTGTCTCTGTCTCTGTCTCTGTCTCTGTCTCTGTCTCTGTCTCTGTCTCTGTCTCTGTCTCTGTCTCTGTCTCTGTCTCTGTCTCTGTCTCTGTCTCTGTCTCTGTCTCTGTCTCTGTCTCTGTCTCTGTCTCTGTCTCTGTCTCTGTCTCTGTCTCTGTCTCTGTCTCTGTCTCTGTCTCTGTCTCTGTCTCTGTCTCTGTCTCTGTCTCTGTCTCTGTCTCTGTCTCTGTCTCTGTCTCTGTCTCTGTCTCTGTCTCTGTCTCTGTCTCTGTCTCTGTCTCTGTCTCTGTCTCTGTCTCTGTCTCTGTCTCTGTCTCTGTCTCTGTCTCTGTCTCTGTCTCTGTCTCTGTCTCTGTCTCTGTCTCTGTCTCTGTCTCTGTCTCTGTCTCTGTCTCTGTCTCTGTCTCTGTCTCTGTCTCTGTCTCTGTCTCTGTCTCTGTCTCTGTCTCTGTCTCTGTCTCTGTCTCTGTCTCTGTCTCTGTCTCTGTCTCTGTCTCTGTCTCTGTCTCTGTCTCTGTCTCTGTCTCTGTCTCTGTCTCTGTCTCTGTCTCTGTCTCTGTCTCTGTCTCTGTCTCTGTCTCTGTCTCTGTCTCTGTCTCTGTCTCTGTCTCTGTCTCTGTCTCTGTCTCTGTCTCTGTCTCTGTCTCTGTCTCTGTCTCTGTCTCTGTCTCTGTCTCTGTCTCTGTCTCTGTCTCTGTCTCTGTCTCTGTCTCTGTCTCTGTCTCTGTCTCTGTCTCTGTCTCTGTCTCTGTCTCTGTCTCTGTCTCTGTCTCTGTCTCTGTCTCTGTCTCTGTCTCTGTCTCTGTCTCTGTCTCTGTCTCTGTCTCTGTCTCTGTCTCTGTCTCTGTCTCTGTCTCTGTCTCTGTCTCTGTCTCTGTCTCTGTCTCTGTCTCTGTCTCTGTCTCTGTCTCTGTCTCTGTCTCTGTCTCTGTCTCTGTCTCTGTCTCTGTCTCTGTCTCTGTCTCTGTCTCTGTCTCTGTCTCTGTCTCTGTCTCTGTCTCTGTCTCTGTCTCTGTCTCTGTCTCTGTCTCTGTCTCTGTCTCTGTCTCTGTCTCTGTCTCTGTCTCTGTCTCTGTCTCTGTCTCTGTCTCTGTCTCTGTCTCTGTCTCTGTCTCTGTCTCTGTCTCTGTCTCTGTCTCTGTCTCTGTCTCTGTCTCTGTCTCTGTCTCTGTCTCTGTCTCTGTCTCTGTCTCTGTCTCTGTCTCTGTCTCTGTCTCTGTCTCTGTCTCTGTCTCTGTCTCTGTCTCTGTCTCTGTCTCTGTCTCTGTCTCTGTCTCTGTCTCTGTCTCTGTCTCTGTCTCTGTCTCTGTCTCTGTCTCTGTCTCTGTCTCTGTCTCTGTCTCTGTCTCTGTCTCTGTCTCTGTCTCTGTCTCTGTCTCTGTCTCTGTCTCTGTCTCTGTCTCTGTCTCTGTCTCTGTCTCTGTCTCTGTCTCTGTCTCTGTCTCTGTCTCTGTCTCTGTCTCTGTCTCTGTCTCTGTCTCTGTCTCTGTCTCTGTCTCTGTCTCTGTCTCTGTCTCTGTCTCTGTCTCTGTCTCTGTCTCTGTCTCTGTCTCTGTCTCTGTCTCTGTCTCTGTCTCTGTCTCTGTCTCTGTCTCTGTCTCTGTCTCTGTCTCTGTCTCTGTCTCTGTCTCTGTCTCTGTCTCTGTCTCTGTCTCTGTCTCTGTCTCTGTCTCTGTCTCTGTCTCTGTCTCTGTCTCTGTCTCTGTCTCTGTCTCTGTCTCTGTCTCTGTCTCTGTCTCTGTCTCTGTCTCTGTCTCTGTCTCTGTCTCTGTCTCTGTCTCTGTCTCTGTCTCTGTCTCTGTCTCTGTCTCTGTCTCTGTCTCTGTCTCTGTCTCTGTCTCTGTCTCTGTCTCTGTCTCTGTCTCTGTCTCTGTCTCTGTCTCTGTCTCTGTCTCTGTCTCTGTCTCTGTCTCTGTCTCTGTCTCTGTCTCTGTCTCTGTCTCTGTCTCTGTCTCTGTCTCTGTCTCTGTCTCTGTCTCTGTCTCTGTCTCTGTCTCTGTCTCTGTCTCTGTCTCTGTCTCTGTCTCTGTCTCTGTCTCTGTCTCTGTCTCTGTCTCTGTCTCTGTCTCTGTCTCTGTCTCTGTCTCTGTCTCTGTCTCTGTCTCTGTCTCTGTCTCTGTCTCTGTCTCTGTCTCTGTCTCTGTCTCTGTCTCTGTCTCTGTCTCTGTCTCTGTCTCTGTCTCTGTCTCTGTCTCTGTCTCTGTCTCTGTCTCTGTCTCTGTCTCTGTCTCTGTCTCTGTCTCTGTCTCTGTCTCTGTCTCTGTCTCTGTCTCTGTCTCTGTCTCTGTCTCTGTCTCTGTCTCTGTCTCTGTCTCTGTCTCTGTCTCTGTCTCTGTCTCTGTCTCTGTCTCTGTCTCTGTCTCTGTCTCTGTCTCTGTCTCTGTCTCTGTCTCTGTCTCTGTCTCTGTCTCTGTCTCTGTCTCTGTCTCTGTCTCTGTCTCTGTCTCTGTCTCTGTCTCTGTCTCTGTCTCTGTCTCTGTCTCTGTCTCTGTCTCTGTCTCTGTCTCTGTCTCTGTCTCTGTCTCTGTCTCTGTCTCTGTCTCTGTCTCTGTCTCTGTCTCTGTCTCTGTCTCTGTCTCTGTCTCTGTCTCTGTCTCTGTCTCTGTCTCTGTCTCTGTCTCTGTCTCTGTCTCTGTCTCTGTCTCTGTCTCTGTCTCTGTCTCTGTCTCTGTCTCTGTCTCTGTCTCTGTCTCTGTCTCTGTCTCTGTCTCTGTCTCTGTCTCTGTCTCTGTCTCTGTCTCTGTCTCTGTCTCTGTCTCTGTCTCTGTCTCTGTCTCTGTCTCTGTCTCTGTCTCTGTCTCTGTCTCTGTCTCTGTCTCTGTCTCTGTCTCTGTCTCTGTCTCTGTCTCTGTCTCTGTCTCTGTCTCTGTCTCTGTCTCTGTCTCTGTCTCTGTCTCTGTCTCTGTCTCTGTCTCTGTCTCTGTCTCTGTCTCTGTCTCTGTCTCTGTCTCTGTCTCTGTCTCTGTCTCTGTCTCTGTCTCTGTCTCTGTCTCTGTCTCTGTCTCTGTCTCTGTCTCTGTCTCTGTCTCTGTCTCTGTCTCTGTCTCTGTCTCTGTCTCTGTCTCTGTCTCTGTCTCTGTCTCTGTCTCTGTCTCTGTCTCTGTCTCTGTCTCTGTCTCTGTCTCTGTCTCTGTCTCTGTCTCTGTCTCTGTCTCTGTCTCTGTCTCTGTCTCTGTCTCTGTCTCTGTCTCTGTCTCTGTCTCTGTCTCTGTCTCTGTCTCTGTCTCTGTCTCTGTCTCTGTCTCTGTCTCTGTCTCTGTCTCTGTCTCTGTCTCTGTCTCTGTCTCTGTCTCTGTCTCTGTCTCTGTCTCTGTCTCTGTCTCTGTCTCTGTCTCTGTCTCTGTCTCTGTCTCTGTCTCTGTCTCTGTCTCTGTCTCTGTCTCTGTCTCTGTCTCTGTCTCTGTCTCTGTCTCTGTCTCTGTCTCTGTCTCTGTCTCTGTCTCTGTCTCTGTCTCTGTCTCTGTCTCTGTCTCTGTCTCTGTCTCTGTCTCTGTCTCTGTCTCTGTCTCTGTCTCTGTCTCTGTCTCTGTCTCTGTCTCTGTCTCTGTCTCTGTCTCTGTCTCTGTCTCTGTCTCTGTCTCTGTCTCTGTCTCTGTCTCTGTCTCTGTCTCTGTCTCTGTCTCTGTCTCTGTCTCTGTCTCTGTCTCTGTCTCTGTCTCTGTCTCTGTCTCTGTCTCTGTCTCTGTCTCTGTCTCTGTCTCTGTCTCTGTCTCTGTCTCTGTCTCTGTCTCTGTCTCTGTCTCTGTCTCTGTCTCTGTCTCTGTCTCTGTCTCTGTCTCTGTCTCTGTCTCTGTCTCTGTCTCTGTCTCTGTCTCTGTCTCTGTCTCTGTCTCTGTCTCTGTCTCTGTCTCTGTCTCTGTCTCTGTCTCTGTCTCTGTCTCTGTCTCTGTCTCTGTCTCTGTCTCTGTCTCTGTCTCTGTCTCTGTCTCTGTCTCTGTCTCTGTCTCTGTCTCTGTCTCTGTCTCTGTCTCTGTCTCTGTCTCTGTCTCTGTCTCTGTCTCTGTCTCTGTCTCTGTCTCTGTCTCTGTCTCTGTCTCTGTCTCTGTCTCTGTCTCTGTCTCTGTCTCTGTCTCTGTCTCTGTCTCTGTCTCTGTCTCTGTCTCTGTCTCTGTCTCTGTCTCTGTCTCTGTCTCTGTCTCTGTCTCTGTCTCTGTCTCTGTCTCTGTCTCTGTCTCTGTCTCTGTCTCTGTCTCTGTCTCTGTCTCTGTCTCTGTCTCTGTCTCTGTCTCTGTCTCTGTCTCTGTCTCTGTCTCTGTCTCTGTCTCTGTCTCTGTCTCTGTCTCTGTCTCTGTCTCTGTCTCTGTCTCTGTCTCTGTCTCTGTCTCTGTCTCTGTCTCTGTCTCTGTCTCTGTCTCTGTCTCTGTCTCTGTCTCTGTCTCTGTCTCTGTCTCTGTCTCTGTCTCTGTCTCTGTCTCTGTCTCTGTCTCTGTCTCTGTCTCTGTCTCTGTCTCTGTCTCTGTCTCTGTCTCTGTCTCTGTCTCTGTCTCTGTCTCTGTCTCTGTCTCTGTCTCTGTCTCTGTCTCTGTCTCTGTCTCTGTCTCTGTCTCTGTCTCTGTCTCTGTCTCTGTCTCTGTCTCTGTCTCTGTCTCTGTCTCTGTCTCTGTCTCTGTCTCTGTCTCTGTCTCTGTCTCTGTCTCTGTCTCTGTCTCTGTCTCTGTCTCTGTCTCTGTCTCTGTCTCTGTCTCTGTCTCTGTCTCTGTCTCTGTCTCTGTCTCTGTCTCTGTCTCTGTCTCTGTCTCTGTCTCTGTCTCTGTCTCTGTCTCTGTCTCTGTCTCTGTCTCTGTCTCTGTCTCTGTCTCTGTCTCTGTCTCTGTCTCTGTCTCTGTCTCTGTCTCTGTCTCTGTCTCTGTCTCTGTCTCTGTCTCTGTCTCTGTCTCTGTCTCTGTCTCTGTCTCTGTCTCTGTCTCTGTCTCTGTCTCTGTCTCTGTCTCTGTCTCTGTCTCTGTCTCTGTCTCTGTCTCTGTCTCTGTCTCTGTCTCTGTCTCTGTCTCTGTCTCTGTCTCTGTCTCTGTCTCTGTCTCTGTCTCTGTCTCTGTCTCTGTCTCTGTCTCTGTCTCTGTCTCTGTCTCTGTCTCTGTCTCTGTCTCTGTCTCTGTCTCTGTCTCTGTCTCTGTCTCTGTCTCTGTCTCTGTCTCTGTCTCTGTCTCTGTCTCTGTCTCTGTCTCTGTCTCTGTCTCTGTCTCTGTCTCTGTCTCTGTCTCTGTCTCTGTCTCTGTCTCTGTCTCTGTCTCTGTCTCTGTCTCTGTCTCTGTCTCTGTCTCTGTCTCTGTCTCTGTCTCTGTCTCTGTCTCTGTCTCTGTCTCTGTCTCTGTCTCTGTCTCTGTCTCTGTCTCTGTCTCTGTCTCTGTCTCTGTCTCTGTCTCTGTCTCTGTCTCTGTCTCTGTCTCTGTCTCTGTCTCTGTCTCTGTCTCTGTCTCTGTCTCTGTCTCTGTCTCTGTCTCTGTCTCTGTCTCTGTCTCTGTCTCTGTCTCTGTCTCTGTCTCTGTCTCTGTCTCTGTCTCTGTCTCTGTCTCTGTCTCTGTCTCTGTCTCTGTCTCTGTCTCTGTCTCTGTCTCTGTCTCTGTCTCTGTCTCTGTCTCTGTCTCTGTCTCTGTCTCTGTCTCTGTCTCTGTCTCTGTCTCTGTCTCTGTCTCTGTCTCTGTCTCTGTCTCTGTCTCTGTCTCTGTCTCTGTCTCTGTCTCTGTCTCTGTCTCTGTCTCTGTCTCTGTCTCTGTCTCTGTCTCTGTCTCTGTCTCTGTCTCTGTCTCTGTCTCTGTCTCTGTCTCTGTCTCTGTCTCTGTCTCTGTCTCTGTCTCTGTCTCTGTCTCTGTCTCTGTCTCTGTCTCTGTCTCTGTCTCTGTCTCTGTCTCTGTCTCTGTCTCTGTCTCTGTCTCTGTCTCTGTCTCTGTCTCTGTCTCTGTCTCTGTCTCTGTCTCTGTCTCTGTCTCTGTCTCTGTCTCTGTCTCTGTCTCTGTCTCTGTCTCTGTCTCTGTCTCTGTCTCTGTCTCTGTCTCTGTCTCTGTCTCTGTCTCTGTCTCTGTCTCTGTCTCTGTCTCTGTCTCTGTCTCTGTCTCTGTCTCTGTCTCTGTCTCTGTCTCTGTCTCTGTCTCTGTCTCTGTCTCTGTCTCTGTCTCTGTCTCTGTCTCTGTCTCTGTCTCTGTCTCTGTCTCTGTCTCTGTCTCTGTCTCTGTCTCTGTCTCTGTCTCTGTCTCTGTCTCTGTCTCTGTCTCTGTCTCTGTCTCTGTCTCTGTCTCTGTCTCTGTCTCTGTCTCTGTCTCTGTCTCTGTCTCTGTCTCTGTCTCTGTCTCTGTCTCTGTCTCTGTCTCTGTCTCTGTCTCTGTCTCTGTCTCTGTCTCTGTCTCTGTCTCTGTCTCTGTCTCTGTCTCTGTCTCTGTCTCTGTCTCTGTCTCTGTCTCTGTCTCTGTCTCTGTCTCTGTCTCTGTCTCTGTCTCTGTCTCTGTCTCTGTCTCTGTCTCTGTCTCTGTCTCTGTCTCTGTCTCTGTCTCTGTCTCTGTCTCTGTCTCTGTCTCTGTCTCTGTCTCTGTCTCTGTCTCTGTCTCTGTCTCTGTCTCTGTCTCTGTCTCTGTCTCTGTCTCTGTCTCTGTCTCTGTCTCTGTCTCTGTCTCTGTCTCTGTCTCTGTCTCTGTCTCTGTCTCTGTCTCTGTCTCTGTCTCTGTCTCTGTCTCTGTCTCTGTCTCTGTCTCTGTCTCTGTCTCTGTCTCTGTCTCTGTCTCTGTCTCTGTCTCTGTCTCTGTCTCTGTCTCTGTCTCTGTCTCTGTCTCTGTCTCTGTCTCTGTCTCTGTCTCTGTCTCTGTCTCTGTCTCTGTCTCTGTCTCTGTCTCTGTCTCTGTCTCTGTCTCTGTCTCTGTCTCTGTCTCTGTCTCTGTCTCTGTCTCTGTCTCTGTCTCTGTCTCTGTCTCTGTCTCTGTCTCTGTCTCTGTCTCTGTCTCTGTCTCTGTCTCTGTCTCTGTCTCTGTCTCTGTCTCTGTCTCTGTCTCTGTCTCTGTCTCTGTCTCTGTCTCTGTCTCTGTCTCTGTCTCTGTCTCTGTCTCTGTCTCTGTCTCTGTCTCTGTCTCTGTCTCTGTCTCTGTCTCTGTCTCTGTCTCTGTCTCTGTCTCTGTCTCTGTCTCTGTCTCTGTCTCTGTCTCTGTCTCTGTCTCTGTCTCTGTCTCTGTCTCTGTCTCTGTCTCTGTCTCTGTCTCTGTCTCTGTCTCTGTCTCTGTCTCTGTCTCTGTCTCTGTCTCTGTCTCTGTCTCTGTCTCTGTCTCTGTCTCTGTCTCTGTCTCTGTCTCTGTCTCTGTCTCTGTCTCTGTCTCTGTCTCTGTCTCTGTCTCTGTCTCTGTCTCTGTCTCTGTCTCTGTCTCTGTCTCTGTCTCTGTCTCTGTCTCTGTCTCTGTCTCTGTCTCTGTCTCTGTCTCTGTCTCTGTCTCTGTCTCTGTCTCTGTCTCTGTCTCTGTCTCTGTCTCTGTCTCTGTCTCTGTCTCTGTCTCTGTCTCTGTCTCTGTCTCTGTCTCTGTCTCTGTCTCTGTCTCTGTCTCTGTCTCTGTCTCTGTCTCTGTCTCTGTCTCTGTCTCTGTCTCTGTCTCTGTCTCTGTCTCTGTCTCTGTCTCTGTCTCTGTCTCTGTCTCTGTCTCTGTCTCTGTCTCTGTCTCTGTCTCTGTCTCTGTCTCTGTCTCTGTCTCTGTCTCTGTCTCTGTCTCTGTCTCTGTCTCTGTCTCTGTCTCTGTCTCTGTCTCTGTCTCTGTCTCTGTCTCTGTCTCTGTCTCTGTCTCTGTCTCTGTCTCTGTCTCTGTCTCTGTCTCTGTCTCTGTCTCTGTCTCTGTCTCTGTCTCTGTCTCTGTCTCTGTCTCTGTCTCTGTCTCTGTCTCTGTCTCTGTCTCTGTCTCTGTCTCTGTCTCTGTCTCTGTCTCTGTCTCTGTCTCTGTCTCTGTCTCTGTCTCTGTCTCTGTCTCTGTCTCTGTCTCTGTCTCTGTCTCTGTCTCTGTCTCTGTCTCTGTCTCTGTCTCTGTCTCTGTCTCTGTCTCTGTCTCTGTCTCTGTCTCTGTCTCTGTCTCTGTCTCTGTCTCTGTCTCTGTCTCTGTCTCTGTCTCTGTCTCTGTCTCTGTCTCTGTCTCTGTCTCTGTCTCTGTCTCTGTCTCTGTCTCTGTCTCTGTCTCTGTCTCTGTCTCTGTCTCTGTCTCTGTCTCTGTCTCTGTCTCTGTCTCTGTCTCTGTCTCTGTCTCTGTCTCTGTCTCTGTCTCTGTCTCTGTCTCTGTCTCTGTCTCTGTCTCTGTCTCTGTCTCTGTCTCTGTCTCTGTCTCTGTCTCTGTCTCTGTCTCTGTCTCTGTCTCTGTCTCTGTCTCTGTCTCTGTCTCTGTCTCTGTCTCTGTCTCTGTCTCTGTCTCTGTCTCTGTCTCTGTCTCTGTCTCTGTCTCTGTCTCTGTCTCTGTCTCTGTCTCTGTCTCTGTCTCTGTCTCTGTCTCTGTCTCTGTCTCTGTCTCTGTCTCTGTCTCTGTCTCTGTCTCTGTCTCTGTCTCTGTCTCTGTCTCTGTCTCTGTCTCTGTCTCTGTCTCTGTCTCTGTCTCTGTCTCTGTCTCTGTCTCTGTCTCTGTCTCTGTCTCTGTCTCTGTCTCTGTCTCTGTCTCTGTCTCTGTCTCTGTCTCTGTCTCTGTCTCTGTCTCTGTCTCTGTCTCTGTCTCTGTCTCTGTCTCTGTCTCTGTCTCTGTCTCTGTCTCTGTCTCTGTCTCTGTCTCTGTCTCTGTCTCTGTCTCTGTCTCTGTCTCTGTCTCTGTCTCTGTCTCTGTCTCTGTCTCTGTCTCTGTCTCTGTCTCTGTCTCTGTCTCTGTCTCTGTCTCTGTCTCTGTCTCTGTCTCTGTCTCTGTCTCTGTCTCTGTCTCTGTCTCTGTCTCTGTCTCTGTCTCTGTCTCTGTCTCTGTCTCTGTCTCTGTCTCTGTCTCTGTCTCTGTCTCTGTCTCTGTCTCTGTCTCTGTCTCTGTCTCTGTCTCTGTCTCTGTCTCTGTCTCTGTCTCTGTCTCTGTCTCTGTCTCTGTCTCTGTCTCTGTCTCTGTCTCTGTCTCTGTCTCTGTCTCTGTCTCTGTCTCTGTCTCTGTCTCTGTCTCTGTCTCTGTCTCTGTCTCTGTCTCTGTCTCTGTCTCTGTCTCTGTCTCTGTCTCTGTCTCTGTCTCTGTCTCTGTCTCTGTCTCTGTCTCTGTCTCTGTCTCTGTCTCTGTCTCTGTCTCTGTCTCTGTCTCTGTCTCTGTCTCTGTCTCTGTCTCTGTCTCTGTCTCTGTCTCTGTCTCTGTCTCTGTCTCTGTCTCTGTCTCTGTCTCTGTCTCTGTCTCTGTCTCTGTCTCTGTCTCTGTCTCTGTCTCTGTCTCTGTCTCTGTCTCTGTCTCTGTCTCTGTCTCTGTCTCTGTCTCTGTCTCTGTCTCTGTCTCTGTCTCTGTCTCTGTCTCTGTCTCTGTCTCTGTCTCTGTCTCTGTCTCTGTCTCTGTCTCTGTCTCTGTCTCTGTCTCTGTCTCTGTCTCTGTCTCTGTCTCTGTCTCTGTCTCTGTCTCTGTCTCTGTCTCTGTCTCTGTCTCTGTCTCTGTCTCTGTCTCTGTCTCTGTCTCTGTCTCTGTCTCTGTCTCTGTCTCTGTCTCTGTCTCTGTCTCTGTCTCTGTCTCTGTCTCTGTCTCTGTCTCTGTCTCTGTCTCTGTCTCTGTCTCTGTCTCTGTCTCTGTCTCTGTCTCTGTCTCTGTCTCTGTCTCTGTCTCTGTCTCTGTCTCTGTCTCTGTCTCTGTCTCTGTCTCTGTCTCTGTCTCTGTCTCTGTCTCTGTCTCTGTCTCTGTCTCTGTCTCTGTCTCTGTCTCTGTCTCTGTCTCTGTCTCTGTCTCTGTCTCTGTCTCTGTCTCTGTCTCTGTCTCTGTCTCTGTCTCTGTCTCTGTCTCTGTCTCTGTCTCTGTCTCTGTCTCTGTCTCTGTCTCTGTCTCTGTCTCTGTCTCTGTCTCTGTCTCTGTCTCTGTCTCTGTCTCTGTCTCTGTCTCTGTCTCTGTCTCTGTCTCTGTCTCTGTCTCTGTCTCTGTCTCTGTCTCTGTCTCTGTCTCTGTCTCTGTCTCTGTCTCTGTCTCTGTCTCTGTCTCTGTCTCTGTCTCTGTCTCTGTCTCTGTCTCTGTCTCTGTCTCTGTCTCTGTCTCTGTCTCTGTCTCTGTCTCTGTCTCTGTCTCTGTCTCTGTCTCTGTCTCTGTCTCTGTCTCTGTCTCTGTCTCTGTCTCTGTCTCTGTCTCTGTCTCTGTCTCTGTCTCTGTCTCTGTCTCTGTCTCTGTCTCTGTCTCTGTCTCTGTCTCTGTCTCTGTCTCTGTCTCTGTCTCTGTCTCTGTCTCTGTCTCTGTCTCTGTCTCTGTCTCTGTCTCTGTCTCTGTCTCTGTCTCTGTCTCTGTCTCTGTCTCTGTCTCTGTCTCTGTCTCTGTCTCTGTCTCTGTCTCTGTCTCTGTCTCTGTCTCTGTCTCTGTCTCTGTCTCTGTCTCTGTCTCTGTCTCTGTCTCTGTCTCTGTCTCTGTCTCTGTCTCTGTCTCTGTCTCTGTCTCTGTCTCTGTCTCTGTCTCTGTCTCTGTCTCTGTCTCTGTCTCTGTCTCTGTCTCTGTCTCTGTCTCTGTCTCTGTCTCTGTCTCTGTCTCTGTCTCTGTCTCTGTCTCTGTCTCTGTCTCTGTCTCTGTCTCTGTCTCTGTCTCTGTCTCTGTCTCTGTCTCTGTCTCTGTCTCTGTCTCTGTCTCTGTCTCTGTCTCTGTCTCTGTCTCTGTCTCTGTCTCTGTCTCTGTCTCTGTCTCTGTCTCTGTCTCTGTCTCTGTCTCTGTCTCTGTCTCTGTCTCTGTCTCTGTCTCTGTCTCTGTCTCTGTCTCTGTCTCTGTCTCTGTCTCTGTCTCTGTCTCTGTCTCTGTCTCTGTCTCTGTCTCTGTCTCTGTCTCTGTCTCTGTCTCTGTCTCTGTCTCTGTCTCTGTCTCTGTCTCTGTCTCTGTCTCTGTCTCTGTCTCTGTCTCTGTCTCTGTCTCTGTCTCTGTCTCTGTCTCTGTCTCTGTCTCTGTCTCTGTCTCTGTCTCTGTCTCTGTCTCTGTCTCTGTCTCTGTCTCTGTCTCTGTCTCTGTCTCTGTCTCTGTCTCTGTCTCTGTCTCTGTCTCTGTCTCTGTCTCTGTCTCTGTCTCTGTCTCTGTCTCTGTCTCTGTCTCTGTCTCTGTCTCTGTCTCTGTCTCTGTCTCTGTCTCTGTCTCTGTCTCTGTCTCTGTCTCTGTCTCTGTCTCTGTCTCTGTCTCTGTCTCTGTCTCTGTCTCTGTCTCTGTCTCTGTCTCTGTCTCTGTCTCTGTCTCTGTCTCTGTCTCTGTCTCTGTCTCTGTCTCTGTCTCTGTCTCTGTCTCTGTCTCTGTCTCTGTCTCTGTCTCTGTCTCTGTCTCTGTCTCTGTCTCTGTCTCTGTCTCTGTCTCTGTCTCTGTCTCTGTCTCTGTCTCTGTCTCTGTCTCTGTCTCTGTCTCTGTCTCTGTCTCTGTCTCTGTCTCTGTCTCTGTCTCTGTCTCTGTCTCTGTCTCTGTCTCTGTCTCTGTCTCTGTCTCTGTCTCTGTCTCTGTCTCTGTCTCTGTCTCTGTCTCTGTCTCTGTCTCTGTCTCTGTCTCTGTCTCTGTCTCTGTCTCTGTCTCTGTCTCTGTCTCTGTCTCTGTCTCTGTCTCTGTCTCTGTCTCTGTCTCTGTCTCTGTCTCTGTCTCTGTCTCTGTCTCTGTCTCTGTCTCTGTCTCTGTCTCTGTCTCTGTCTCTGTCTCTGTCTCTGTCTCTGTCTCTGTCTCTGTCTCTGTCTCTGTCTCTGTCTCTGTCTCTGTCTCTGTCTCTGTCTCTGTCTCTGTCTCTGTCTCTGTCTCTGTCTCTGTCTCTGTCTCTGTCTCTGTCTCTGTCTCTGTCTCTGTCTCTGTCTCTGTCTCTGTCTCTGTCTCTGTCTCTGTCTCTGTCTCTGTCTCTGTCTCTGTCTCTGTCTCTGTCTCTGTCTCTGTCTCTGTCTCTGTCTCTGTCTCTGTCTCTGTCTCTGTCTCTGTCTCTGTCTCTGTCTCTGTCTCTGTCTCTGTCTCTGTCTCTGTCTCTGTCTCTGTCTCTGTCTCTGTCTCTGTCTCTGTCTCTGTCTCTGTCTCTGTCTCTGTCTCTGTCTCTGTCTCTGTCTCTGTCTCTGTCTCTGTCTCTGTCTCTGTCTCTGTCTCTGTCTCTGTCTCTGTCTCTGTCTCTGTCTCTGTCTCTGTCTCTGTCTCTGTCTCTGTCTCTGTCTCTGTCTCTGTCTCTGTCTCTGTCTCTGTCTCTGTCTCTGTCTCTGTCTCTGTCTCTGTCTCTGTCTCTGTCTCTGTCTCTGTCTCTGTCTCTGTCTCTGTCTCTGTCTCTGTCTCTGTCTCTGTCTCTGTCTCTGTCTCTGTCTCTGTCTCTGTCTCTGTCTCTGTCTCTGTCTCTGTCTCTGTCTCTGTCTCTGTCTCTGTCTCTGTCTCTGTCTCTGTCTCTGTCTCTGTCTCTGTCTCTGTCTCTGTCTCTGTCTCTGTCTCTGTCTCTGTCTCTGTCTCTGTCTCTGTCTCTGTCTCTGTCTCTGTCTCTGTCTCTGTCTCTGTCTCTGTCTCTGTCTCTGTCTCTGTCTCTGTCTCTGTCTCTGTCTCTGTCTCTGTCTCTGTCTCTGTCTCTGTCTCTGTCTCTGTCTCTGTCTCTGTCTCTGTCTCTGTCTCTGTCTCTGTCTCTGTCTCTGTCTCTGTCTCTGTCTCTGTCTCTGTCTCTGTCTCTGTCTCTGTCTCTGTCTCTGTCTCTGTCTCTGTCTCTGTCTCTGTCTCTGTCTCTGTCTCTGTCTCTGTCTCTGTCTCTGTCTCTGTCTCTGTCTCTGTCTCTGTCTCTGTCTCTGTCTCTGTCTCTGTCTCTGTCTCTGTCTCTGTCTCTGTCTCTGTCTCTGTCTCTGTCTCTGTCTCTGTCTCTGTCTCTGTCTCTGTCTCTGTCTCTGTCTCTGTCTCTGTCTCTGTCTCTGTCTCTGTCTCTGTCTCTGTCTCTGTCTCTGTCTCTGTCTCTGTCTCTGTCTCTGTCTCTGTCTCTGTCTCTGTCTCTGTCTCTGTCTCTGTCTCTGTCTCTGTCTCTGTCTCTGTCTCTGTCTCTGTCTCTGTCTCTGTCTCTGTCTCTGTCTCTGTCTCTGTCTCTGTCTCTGTCTCTGTCTCTGTCTCTGTCTCTGTCTCTGTCTCTGTCTCTGTCTCTGTCTCTGTCTCTGTCTCTGTCTCTGTCTCTGTCTCTGTCTCTGTCTCTGTCTCTGTCTCTGTCTCTGTCTCTGTCTCTGTCTCTGTCTCTGTCTCTGTCTCTGTCTCTGTCTCTGTCTCTGTCTCTGTCTCTGTCTCTGTCTCTGTCTCTGTCTCTGTCTCTGTCTCTGTCTCTGTCTCTGTCTCTGTCTCTGTCTCTGTCTCTGTCTCTGTCTCTGTCTCTGTCTCTGTCTCTGTCTCTGTCTCTGTCTCTGTCTCTGTCTCTGTCTCTGTCTCTGTCTCTGTCTCTGTCTCTGTCTCTGTCTCTGTCTCTGTCTCTGTCTCTGTCTCTGTCTCTGTCTCTGTCTCTGTCTCTGTCTCTGTCTCTGTCTCTGTCTCTGTCTCTGTCTCTGTCTCTGTCTCTGTCTCTGTCTCTGTCTCTGTCTCTGTCTCTGTCTCTGTCTCTGTCTCTGTCTCTGTCTCTGTCTCTGTCTCTGTCTCTGTCTCTGTCTCTGTCTCTGTCTCTGTCTCTGTCTCTGTCTCTGTCTCTGTCTCTGTCTCTGTCTCTGTCTCTGTCTCTCTGTCTCTGTCTCTGTCTCTGTCTCTGTCTCTCGTCTCTGTCTCTGTCTCTGTCTCTGTCTCTGTCTCTGTCTCTGTCTCTGTCTCTGTCTCTGTCTCTGTCTCTGTCTCTGTCTCTGTCTCTGTCTCTGTCTCTGTCTCTGTCTCTGTCTCTGTCTCTGTCTCTGTCTCTGTCTCTGTCTCTGTCTCTGTCTCTGTCTCTGTCTCTGTCTCTGTCTCTGTCTCTGTCTCTGTCTCTGTCTCTGTCTCTGTCTCTGTCTCTGTCTCTGTCTCTGTCTCTGTCTCTGTCTCTGTCTCTGTCTCTGTCTCTGTCTCTGTCTCTGTCTCTGTCTCTGTCTCTGTCTCTGTCTCTGTCTCTGTCTCTGTCTCTGTCTCTGTCTCTGTCTCTGTCTCTGTCTCTGTCTCTGTCTCTGTCTCTGTCTCTGTCTCTGTCTCTGTCTCTGTCTCTGTCTCTGTCTCTGTCTCTGTCTCTGTCTCTGTCTCTGTCTCTGTCTCTGTCTCTGTCTCTGTCTCTGTCTCTGTCTCTGTCTCTGTCTCTGTCTCTGTCTCTGTCTCTGTCTCTGTCTCTGTCTCTGTCTCTGTCTCTGTCTCTGTCTCTGTCTCTGTCTCTGTCTCTGTCTCTGTCTCTGTCTCTGTCTCTGTCTCTGTCTCTGTCTCTGTCTCTGTCTCTGTCTCTGTCTCTGTCTCTGTCTCTGTCTCTGTCTCTGTCTCTGTCTCTGTCTCTGTCTCTGTCTCTGTCTCTGTCTCTGTCTCTGTCTCTGTCTCTGTCTCTGTCTCTGTCTCTGTCTCTGTCTCTGTCTCTGTCTCTGTCTCTGTCTCTGTCTCTGTCTCTGTCTCTGTCTCTGTCTCTGTCTCTGTCTCTGTCTCTGTCTCTGTCTCTGTCTCTGTCTCTGTCTCTGTCTCTGTCTCTGTCTCTGTCTCTGTCTCTGTCTCTGTCTCTGTCTCTGTCTCTGTCTCTGTCTCTGTCTCTGTCTCTGTCTCTGTCTCTGTCTCTGTCTCTGTCTCTGTCTCTGTCTCTGTCTCTGTCTCTGTCTCTGTCTCTGTCTCTGTCTCTGTCTCTGTCTCTGTCTCTGTCTCTGTCTCTGTCTCTGTCTCTGTCTCTGTCTCTGTCTCTGTCTCTGTCTCTGTCTCTGTCTCTGTCTCTGTCTCTGTCTCTGTCTCTGTCTCTGTCTCTGTCTCTGTCTCTGTCTCTGTCTCTGTCTCTGTCTCTGTCTCTGTCTCTGTCTCTGTCTCTGTCTCTGTCTCTGTCTCTGTCTCTGTCTCTGTCTCTGTCTCTGTCTCTGTCTCTGTCTCTGTCTCTGTCTCTGTCTCTGTCTCTGTCTCTGTCTCTGTCTCTGTCTCTGTCTCTGTCTCTGTCTCTGTCTCTGTCTCTGTCTCTGTCTCTGTCTCTGTCTCTGTCTCTGTCTCTGTCTCTGTCTCTGTCTCTGTCTCTGTCTCTGTCTCTGTCTCTGTCTCTGTCTCTGTCTCTGTCTCTGTCTCTGTCTCTGTCTCTGTCTCTGTCTCTGTCTCTGTCTCTGTCTCTGTCTCTGTCTCTGTCTCTGTCTCTGTCTCTGTCTCTGTCTCTGTCTCTGTCTCTGTCTCTGTCTCTGTCTCTGTCTCTGTCTCTGTCTCTGTCTCTGTCTCTGTCTCTGTCTCTGTCTCTGTCTCTGTCTCTGTCTCTGTCTCTGTCTCTGTCTCTGTCTCTGTCTCTGTCTCTGTCTCTGTCTCTGTCTCTGTCTCTGTCTCTGTCTCTGTCTCTGTCTCTGTCTCTGTCTCTGTCTCTGTCTCTGTCTCTGTCTCTGTCTCTGTCTCTGTCTCTGTCTCTGTCTCTGTCTCTGTCTCTGTCTCTGTCTCTGTCTCTGTCTCTGTCTCTGTCTCTGTCTCTGTCTCTGTCTCTGTCTCTGTCTCTGTCTCTGTCTCTGTCTCTGTCTCTGTCTCTGTCTCTGTCTCTGTCTCTGTCTCTGTCTCTGTCTCTGTCTCTGTCTCTGTCTCTGTCTCTGTCTCTGTCTCTGTCTCTGTCTCTGTCTCTGTCTCTGTCTCTGTCTCTGTCTCTGTCTCTGTCTCTGTCTCTGTCTCTGTCTCTGTCTCTGTCTCTGTCTCTGTCTCTGTCTCTGTCTCTGTCTCTGTCTCTGTCTCTGTCTCTGTCTCTGTCTCTGTCTCTGTCTCTGTCTCTGTCTCTGTCTCTGTCTCTGTCTCTGTCTCTGTCTCTGTCTCTGTCTCTGTCTCTGTCTCTGTCTCTGTCTCTGTCTCTGTCTCTGTCTCTGTCTCTGTCTCTGTCTCTGTCTCTGTCTCTGTCTCTGTCTCTGTCTCTGTCTCTGTCTCTGTCTCTGTCTCTGTCTCTGTCTCTGTCTCTGTCTCTGTCTCTGTCTCTGTCTCTGTCTCTGTCTCTGTCTCTGTCTCTGTCTCTGTCTCTGTCTCTGTCTCTGTCTCTGTCTCTGTCTCTGTCTCTGTCTCTGTCTCTGTCTCTGTCTCTGTCTCTGTCTCTGTCTCTGTCTCTGTCTCTGTCTCTGTCTCTGTCTCTGTCTCTGTCTCTGTCTCTGTCTCTGTCTCTGTCTCTGTCTCTGTCTCTGTCTCTGTCTCTGTCTCTGTCTCTGTCTCTGTCTCTGTCTCTGTCTCTGTCTCTGTCTCTGTCTCTGTCTCTGTCTCTGTCTCTGTCTCTGTCTCTGTCTCTGTCTCTGTCTCTGTCTCTGTCTCTGTCTCTGTCTCTGTCTCTGTCTCTGTCTCTGTCTCTGTCTCTGTCTCTGTCTCTGTCTCTGTCTCTGTCTCTGTCTCTGTCTCTGTCTCTGTCTCTGTCTCTGTCTCTGTCTCTGTCTCTGTCTCTGTCTCTGTCTCTGTCTCTGTCTCTGTCTCTGTCTCTGTCTCTGTCTCTGTCTCTGTCTCTGTCTCTGTCTCTGTCTCTGTCTCTGTCTCTGTCTCTGTCTCTGTCTCTGTCTCTGTCTCTGTCTCTGTCTCTGTCTCTGTCTCTGTCTCTGTCTCTGTCTCTGTCTCTGTCTCTGTCTCTGTCTCTGTCTCTGTCTCTGTCTCTGTCTCTGTCTCTGTCTCTGTCTCTGTCTCTGTCTCTGTCTCTGTCTCTGTCTCTGTCTCTGTCTCTGTCTCTGTCTCTGTCTCTGTCTCTGTCTCTGTCTCTGTCTCTGTCTCTGTCTCTGTCTCTGTCTCTGTCTCTGTCTCTGTCTCTGTCTCTGTCTCTGTCTCTGTCTCTGTCTCTGTCTCTGTCTCTGTCTCTGTCTCTGTCTCTGTCTCTGTCTCTGTCTCTGTCTCTGTCTCTGTCTCTGTCTCTGTCTCTGTCTCTGTCTCTGTCTCTGTCTCTGTCTCTGTCTCTGTCTCTGTCTCTGTCTCTGTCTCTGTCTCTGTCTCTGTCTCTGTCTCTGTCTCTGTCTCTGTCTCTGTCTCTGTCTCTGTCTCTGTCTCTGTCTCTGTCTCTGTCTCTGTCTCTGTCTCTGTCTCTGTCTCTGTCTCTGTCTCTGTCTCTGTCTCTGTCTCTGTCTCTGTCTCTGTCTCTGTCTCTGTCTCTGTCTCTGTCTCTGTCTCTGTCTCTGTCTCTGTCTCTGTCTCTGTCTCTGTCTCTGTCTCTGTCTCTGTCTCTGTCTCTGTCTCTGTCTCTGTCTCTGTCTCTGTCTCTGTCTCTGTCTCTGTCTCTGTCTCTGTCTCTGTCTCTGTCTCTGTCTCTGTCTCTGTCTCTGTCTCTGTCTCTGTCTCTGTCTCTGTCTCTGTCTCTGTCTCTGTCTCTGTCTCTGTCTCTGTCTCTGTCTCTGTCTCTGTCTCTGTCTCTGTCTCTGTCTCTGTCTCTGTCTCTGTCTCTGTCTCTGTCTCTGTCTCTGTCTCTGTCTCTGTCTCTGTCTCTGTCTCTGTCTCTGTCTCTGTCTCTGTCTCTGTCTCTGTCTCTGTCTCTGTCTCTGTCTCTGTCTCTGTCTCTGTCTCTGTCTCTGTCTCTGTCTCTGTCTCTGTCTCTGTCTCTGTCTCTGTCTCTGTCTCTGTCTCTGTCTCTGTCTCTGTCTCTGTCTCTGTCTCTGTCTCTGTCTCTGTCTCTGTCTCTGTCTCTGTCTCTGTCTCTGTCTCTGTCTCTGTCTCTGTCTCTGTCTCTGTCTCTGTCTCTGTCTCTGTCTCTGTCTCTGTCTCTGTCTCTGTCTCTGTCTCTGTCTCTGTCTCTGTCTCTGTCTCTGTCTCTGTCTCTGTCTCTGTCTCTGTCTCTGTCTCTGTCTCTGTCTCTGTCTCTGTCTCTGTCTCTGTCTCTGTCTCTGTCTCTGTCTCTGTCTCTGTCTCTGTCTCTGTCTCTGTCTCTGTCTCTGTCTCTGTCTCTGTCTCTGTCTCTGTCTCTGTCTCTGTCTCTGTCTCTGTCTCTGTCTCTGTCTCTGTCTCTGTCTCTGTCTCTGTCTCTGTCTCTGTCTCTGTCTCTGTCTCTGTCTCTGTCTCTGTCTCTGTCTCTGTCTCTGTCTCTGTCTCTGTCTCTGTCTCTGTCTCTGTCTCTGTCTCTGTCTCTGTCTCTGTCTCTGTCTCTGTCTCTGTCTCTGTCTCTGTCTCTGTCTCTGTCTCTGTCTCTGTCTCTGTCTCTGTCTCTGTCTCTGTCTCTGTCTCTGTCTCTGTCTCTGTCTCTGTCTCTGTCTCTGTCTCTGTCTCTGTCTCTGTCTCTCTCTGTCTCTGTCTCTGTCTCTGTCTCTGTCTCTGTCTCTGTCTCTGTCTCTGTCTCTGTCTCTGTCTCTGTCTCTGTCTCTGTCTCTGTCTCTGTCTCTGTCTCTGTCTCTGTCTCTGTCTCTGTCTCTGTCTCTGTCTCTGTCTCTGTCTCTGTCTCTGTCTCTGTCTCTGTCTCTGTCTCTGTCTCTGTCTCTGTCTCTGTCTCTGTCTCTGTCTCTGTCTCTGTCTCTGTCTCTGTCTCTGTCTCTGTCTCTGTCTCTGTCTCTGTCTCTGTCTCTGTCTCTGTCTCTGTCTCTGTCTCTGTCTCTGTCTCTGTCTCTGTCTCTGTCTCTGTCTCTGTCTCTGTCTCTGTCTCTGTCTCTGTCTCTGTCTCTGTCTCTGTCTCTGTCTCTGTCTCTGTCTCTGTCTCTGTCTCTGTCTCTGTCTCTGTCTCTGTCTCTGTCTCTGTCTCTGTCTCTGTCTCTGTCTCTGTCTCTGTCTCTGTCTCTGTCTCTGTCTCTGTCTCTGTCTCTGTCTCTGTCTCTGTCTCTGTCTCTGTCTCTGTCTCTGTCTCTGTCTCTGTCTCTGTCTCTGTCTCTGTCTCTGTCTCTGTCTCTGTCTCTGTCTCTGTCTCTGTCTCTGTCTCTGTCTCTGTCTCTGTCTCTGTCTCTGTCTCTGTCTCTGTCTCTGTCTCTGTCTCTGTCTCTGTCTCTGTCTCTGTCTCTGTCTCTGTCTCTGTCTCTGTCTCTGTCTCTGTCTCTGTCTCTGTCTCTGTCTCTGTCTCTGTCTCTGTCTCTGTCTCTGTCTCTGTCTCTGTCTCTGTCTCTGTCTCTGTCTCTGTCTCTGTCTCTGTCTCTGTCTCTGTCTCTGTCTCTGTCTCTGTCTCTGTCTCTGTCTCTGTCTCTGTCTCTGTCTCTGTCTCTGTCTCTGTCTCTGTCTCTGTCTCTGTCTCTGTCTCTGTCTCTGTCTCTGTCTCTGTCTCTGTCTCTGTCTCTGTCTCTGTCTCTGTCTCTGTCTCTGTCTCTGTCTCTGTCTCTGTCTCTGTCTCTGTCTCTGTCTCTGTCTCTGTCTCTGTCTCTGTCTCTGTCTCTGTCTCTGTCTCTGTCTCTGTCTCTGTCTCTGTCTCTGTCTCTGTCTCTGTCTCTGTCTCTGTCTCTGTCTCTGTCTCTGTCTCTGTCTCTGTCTCTGTCTCTGTCTCTGTCTCTGTCTCTGTCTCTGTCTCTGTCTCTGTCTCTGTCTCTGTCTCTGTCTCTGTCTCTGTCTCTGTCTCTGTCTCTGTCTCTGTCTCTGTCTCTGTCTCTGTCTCTGTCTCTGTCTCTGTCTCTGTCTCTGTCTCTGTCTCTGTCTCTGTCTCTGTCTCTGTCTCTGTCTCTGTCTCTGTCTCTGTCTCTGTCTCTGTCTCTGTCTCTGTCTCTGTCTCTGTCTCTGTCTCTGTCTCTGTCTCTGTCTCTGTCTCTGTCTCTGTCTCTGTCTCTGTCTCTGTCTCTGTCTCTGTCTCTGTCTCTGTCTCTGTCTCTGTCTCTGTCTCTGTCTCTGTCTCTGTCTCTGTCTCTGTCTCTGTCTCTGTCTCTGTCTCTGTCTCTGTCTCTGTCTCTGTCTCTGTCTCTGTCTCTGTCTCTGTCTCTGTCTCTGTCTCTGTCTCTGTCTCTGTCTCTGTCTCTGTCTCTGTCTCTGTCTCTGTCTCTGTCTCTGTCTCTGTCTCTGTCTCTGTCTCTGTCTCTGTCTCTGTCTCTGTCTCTGTCTCTGTCTCTGTCTCTGTCTCTGTCTCTGTCTCTGTCTCTGTCTCTGTCTCTGTCTCTGTCTCTGTCTCTGTCTCTGTCTCTGTCTCTGTCTCTGTCTCTGTCTCTGTCTCTGTCTCTGTCTCTGTCTCTGTCTCTGTCTCTGTCTCTGTCTCTGTCTCTGTCTCTGTCTCTGTCTCTGTCTCTGTCTCTGTCTCTGTCTCTGTCTCTGTCTCTGTCTCTGTCTCTGTCTCTGTCTCTGTCTCTGTCTCTGTCTCTGTCTCTGTCTCTGTCTCTGTCTCTGTCTCTGTCTCTGTCTCTGTCTCTGTCTCTGTCTCTGTCTCTGTCTCTGTCTCTGTCTCTGTCTCTGTCTCTGTCTCTGTCTCTGTCTCTGTCTCTGTCTCTGTCTCTGTCTCTGTCTCTGTCTCTGTCTCTGTCTCTGTCTCTGTCTCTGTCTCTGTCTCTGTCTCTGTCTCTGTCTCTGTCTCTGTCTCTGTCTCTGTCTCTGTCTCTGTCTCTGTCTCTGTCTCTGTCTCTGTCTCTGTCTCTGTCTCTGTCTCTGTCTCTGTCTCTGTCTCTGTCTCTGTCTCTGTCTCTGTCTCTGTCTCTGTCTCTGTCTCTGTCTCTGTCTCTGTCTGTCTCTGTCTCTGTCTCTGTCTCTGTCTCTGTCTCTGTCTCTGTGTCTCTGTCTCTGTCTCTGTCTCTGTCTCTGTCTCTGTCTCTGTCTCTGTCTCTGTCTCTGTCTCTGTCTCTGTCTCTGTCTCTGTCTCTGTCTCTGTCTCTGTCTCTGTCTCTGTCTCTGTCTCTGTCTCTGTCTCTGTCTCTGTCTCTGTCTCTGTCTCTGTCTCTGTCTCTGTCTCTGTCTCTGTCTCTGTCTCTGTCTCTGTCTCTGTCTCTGTCTCTGTCTCTGTCTCTGTCTCTGTCTCTGTCTCTGTCTCTGTCTCTGTCTCTGTCTCTGTCTCTGTCTCTGTCTCTGTCTCTGTCTCTGTCTCTGTCTCTGTCTCTGTCTCTGTCTCTGTCTCTGTCTCTGTCTCTGTCTCTGTCTCTGTCTCTGTCTCTGTCTCTGTCTCTGTCTCTGTCTCTGTCTCTGTCTCTGTCTCTGTCTCTGTCTCTGTCTCTGTCTCTGTCTCTGTCTCTGTCTCTGTCTCTGTCTCTGTCTCTGTCTCTGTCTCTGTCTCTGTCTCTGTCTCTGTCTCTGTCTCTGTCTCTGTCTCTGTCTCTGTCTCTGTCTCTGTCTCTGTCTCTGTCTCTGTCTCTGTCTCTGTCTCTGTCTCTGTCTCTGTCTCTGTCTCTGTCTCTGTCTCTGTCTCTGTCTCTGTCTCTGTCTCTGTCTCTGTCTCTGTCTCTGTCTCTGTCTCTGTCTCTGTCTCTGTCTCTGTCTCTGTCTCTGTCTCTGTCTCTGTCTCTGTCTCTGTCTCTGTCTCTGTCTCTGTCTCTGTCTCTGTCTCTGTCTCTGTCTCTGTCTCTGTCTCTGTCTCTGTCTCTGTCTCTGTCTCTGTCTC
>CAWVQG010000100.1:55000-77500 GCA_963932195.1 Empis livida
TGTCTCTGTCTCTGTCTCTGTCTCTGTCTCTGTCTCTGTCTCTGTCTCTGTCTCTGTCTCTGTCTCTGTCTCTGTCTCTGTCTCTGTCTCTGTCTCTGTCTCTGTCTCTGTCTCTGTCTCTGTCTCTGTCTCTGTCTCTGTCTCTGTCTCTGTCTCTGTCTCTGTCTCTGTCTCTGTCTCTGTCTCTGTCTCTGTCTCTGTCTCTGTCTCTGTCTCTGTCTCTGTCTCTGTCTCTGTCTCTGTCTCTGTCTCTGTCTCTGTCTCTGTCTCTGTCTCTGTCTCTGTCTCTGTCTCTGTCTCTGTCTCTGTCTCTGTCTCTGTCTCTGTCTCTGTCTCTGTCTCTGTCTCTGTCTCTGTCTCTGTCTCTGTCTCTGTCTCTGTCTCTGTCTCTGTCTCTGTCTCTGTCTCTGTCTCTGTCTCTGTCTCTGTCTCTGTCTCTGTCTCTGTCTCTGTCTCTGCTCTGTCTCTGTCTCTGTCTCTGTCTCTGTCTCTGTCTCTGTCTCTGTCTCTGTCTCTGTCTCTGTCTCTGTCTCTGTCTCTGTCTCTGTCTCTGTCTCTGTCTCTGTCTCTGTCTCTGTCTCTGTCTCTGTCTCTGTCTCTGTCTCTGTCTCTGTCTCTGTCTCTGTCTCTGTCTCTGTCTCTGTCTCTGTCTCTGTCTCTGTCTCTGTCTCTGTCTCTGTCTCTGTCTCTGTCTCTGTCTCTGTCTCTGTCTCTGTCTCTGTCTCTGTCTCTGTCTCTGTCTCTGTCTCTGTCTCTGTCTCTGTCTCTGTCTCTGTCTCTGTCTCTGTCTCTGTCTCTGTCTCTGTCTCTGTCTCTGTCTCTGTCTCTGTCTCTGTCTCTGTCTCTGTCTCTGTCTCTGTCTCTGTCTCTGTCTCTGTCTCTGTCTCTGTCTCTGTCTCTGTCTCTGTCTCTGTCTCTGTCTCTGTCTCTGTCTCTGTCTCTGTCTCTGTCTCTGTCTCTGTCTCTGTCTCTGTCTCTGTCTCTGTCTCTGTCTCTGTCTCTGTCTCTGTCTCTGTCTCTGTCTCTGTCTCTGTCTCTGTCTCTGTCTCTGTCTCTGTCTCTGTCTCTGTCTCTGTCTCTGTCTCTGTCTCTGTCTCTGTCTCTGTCTCTGTCTCTGTCTCTGTCTCTGTCTCTGTCTCTGTCTCTGTCTCTGTCTCTGTCTCTGTCTCTGTCTCTGTCTCTGTCTCTGTCTCTGTCTCTGTCTCTGCTCTCTGTCTCTGTCTCTGTCTCTGTCTCTGTCTCTCTGTCTCTGTCTCTGTCTCTGTCTCTGTCTCTGTCTCTGTCTCTGTCTCTGTCTCTGTCTCTGTCTCTGTCTCTGTCTCTGTCTCTGTCTCTGTCTCTGTCTCTGTCTCTGTCTCTGTCTCTGTCTCTGTCTCTGTCTCTGTCTCTGTCTCTGTCTCTGTCTCTGTCTCTGTCTCTGTCTCTGTCTCTGTCTCTGTCTCTGTCTCTGTCTCTGTCTCTGTCTCTGTCTCTGTCTCTGTCTCTGTCTCTGTCTCTGTCTCTGTCTCTGTCTCTGTCTCTGTCTCTGTCTCTGTCTCTGTCTCTGTCTCTGTCTCTGTCTCTGTCTCTGTCTCTGTCTCTGTCTCTGTCTCTGTCTCTGTCTCTGTCTCTGTCTCTGTCTCTGTCTCTGTCTCTGTCTCTGTCTCTGTCTCTGTCTCTGTCTCTGTCTCTGTCTCTGTCTCTGTCTCTGTCTCTGTCTCTGTCTCTGTCTCTGTCTCTGTCTCTGTCTCTGTCTCTGTCTCTGTCTCTGTCTCTGTCTCTGTCTCTGTCTCTGTCTCTGTCTCTGTCTCTGTCTCTGTCTCTGTCTCTGTCTCTGTCTCTGTCTCTGTCTCTGTCTCTGTCTCTGTCTCTGTCTCTGTCTCTGTCTCTGTCTCTGTCTCTGTCTCTGTCTCTGTCTCTGTCTCTGTCTCTGTCTCTGTCTCTGTCTCTGTCTCTGTCTCTGTCTCTGTCTCTGTCTCTGTCTCTGTCTCTGTCTCTGTCTCTGTCTCTGTCTCTGTCTCTGTCTCTGTCTCTGTCTCTGTCTCTGTCTCTGTCTCTGTCTCTGTCTCTGTCTCTGTCTCTGTCTCTGTCTCTGTCTCTGTCTCTGTCTCTGTCTCTGTCTCTGTCTCTGTCTCTGTCTCTGTCTCTGTCTCTGTCTCTGTCTCTGTCTCTGTCTCTGTCTCTGTCTCTGTCTCTGTCTCTGTCTCTGTCTCTGTCTCTGTCTCTGTCTCTGTCTCTGTCTCTGTCTCTGTCTCTGTCTCTGTCTCTGTCTCTGTCTCTGTCTCTGTCTCTGTCTCTGTCTCTGTCTCTGTCTCTGTCTCTGTCTCTGTCTCTGTCTCTGTCTCTGTCTCTGTCTCTGTCTCTGTCTCTGTCTCTGTCTCTGTCTCTGTCTCTGTCTCTGTCTCTGTCTCTGTCTCTGTCTCTGTCTCTGTCTCTGTCTCTGTCTCTGTCTCTGTCTCTGTCTCTGTCTCTGTCTCTGTCTCTGTCTCTGTCTCTGTCTCTGTCTCTGTCTCTGTCTCTGTCTCTGTCTCTGTCTCTGTCTCTGTCTCTGTCTCTGTCTCTGTCTCTGTCTCTGTCTCTGTCTCTGTCTCTGTCTCTGTCTCTGTCTCTGTCTCTGTCTCTGTCTCTGTCTCTGTCTCTGTCTCTGTCTCTGTCTCTGTCTCTGTCTCTGTCTCTGTCTCTGTCTCTGTCTCTGTCTCTGTCTCTGTCTCTGTCTCTGTCTCTGTCTCTGTCTCTGTCTCTGTCTCTGTCTCTGTCTCTGTCTCTGTCTCTGTCTCTGTCTCTGTCTCTGTCTCTGTCTCTGTCTCTGTCTCTGTCTCTGTCTCTGTCTCTGTCTCTGTCTCTGTCTCTGTCTCTGTCTCTGTCTCTGTCTCTGTCTCTGTCTCTGTCTCTGTCTCTGTCTCTGTCTCTGTCTCTGTCTCTGTCTCTGTCTCTGTCTCTGTCTCTGTCTCTGTCTCTGTCTCTGTCTCTGTCTCTGTCTCTGTCTCTGTCTCTGTCTCTGTCTCTGTCTCTGTCTCTGTCTCTGTCTCTGTCTCTGTCTCTGTCTCTGTCTCTGTCTCTGTCTCTGTCTCTGTCTCTGTCTCTGTCTCTGTCTCTGTCTCTGTCTCTGTCTCTGTCTCTGTCTCTGTCTCTGTCTCTGTCTCTGTCTCTGTCTCTGTCTCTGTCTCTGTCTCTGTCTCTGTCTCTGTCTCTGTCTCTGTCTCTGTCTCTGTCTCTGTCTCTGTCTCTGTCTCTGTCTCTGTCTCTGTCTCTGTCTCTGTCTCTGTCTCTGTCTCTGTCTCTGTCTCTGTCTCTGTCTCTGTCTCTGTCTCTGTCTCTGTCTCTGTCTCTGTCTCTGTCTCTGTCTCTGTCTCTGTCTCTGTCTCTGTCTCTGTCTCTGTCTCTGTCTCTGTCTCTGTCTCTGTCTCTGTCTCTGTCTCTGTCTCTGTCTCTGTCTCTGTCTCTGTCTCTGTCTCTGTCTCTGTCTCTGTCTCTGTCTCTGTCTCTGTCTCTGTCTCTGTCTCTGTCTCTGTCTCTGTCTCTGTCTCTGTCTCTGTCTCTGTCTCTGTCTCTGTCTCTGTCTCTGTCTCTGTCTCTGTCTCTGTCTCTGTCTCTGTCTCTGTCTCTGTCTCTGTCTCTGTCTCTGTCTCTGTCTCTGTCTCTGTCTCTGTCTCTGTCTCTGTCTCTGTCTCTGTCTCTGTCTCTGTCTCTGTCTCTGTCTCTGTCTCTGTCTCTGTCTCTGTCTCTGTCTCTGTCTCTGTCTCTGTCTCTGTCTCTGTCTCTGTCTCTGTCTCTGTCTCTGTCTCTGTCTCTGTCTCTGTCTCTGTCTCTGTCTCTGTCTCTGTCTCTGTCTCTGTCTCTGTCTCTGTCTCTGTCTCTGTCTCTGTCTCTGTCTCTGTCTCTGTCTCTGTCTCTGTCTCTGTCTCTGTCTCTGTCTCTGTCTCTGTCTCTGTCTCTGTCTCTGTCTCTGTCTCTGTCTCTGTCTCTGTCTCTGTCTCTGTCTCTGTCTCTGTCTCTGTCTCTGTCTCTGTCTCTGTCTCTGTCTCTGTCTCTGTCTCTGTCTCTGTCTCTGTCTCTGTCTCTGTCTCTGTCTCTGTCTCTGTCTCTGTCTCTGTCTCTGTCTCTGTCTCTGTCTCTGTCTCTGTCTCTGTCTCTGTCTCTGTCTCTGTCTCTGTCTCTGTCTCTGTCTCTGTCTCTGTCTCTGTCTCTGTCTCTGTCTCTGTCTCTGTCTCTGTCTCTGTCTCTGTCTCTGTCTCTGTCTCTGTCTCTGTCTCTGTCTCTGTCTCTGTCTCTGTCTCTGTCTCTGTCTCTGTCTCTGTCTCTGTCTCTGTCTCTGTCTCTGTCTCTGTCTCTGTCTCTGTCTCTGTCTCTGTCTCTGTCTCTGTCTCTGTCTCTGTCTCTGTCTCTGTCTCTGTCTCTGTCTCTGTCTCTGTCTCTGTCTCTGTCTCTGTCTCTGTCTCTGTCTCTGTCTCTGTCTCTGTCTCTGTCTCTGTCTCTGTCTCTGTCTCTGTCTCTGTCTCTGTCTCTGTCTCTGTCTCTGTCTCTGTCTCTGTCTCTGTCTCTGTCTCTGTCTCTGTCTCTGTCTCTGTCTCTGTCTCTGTCTCTGTCTCTGTCTCTGTCTCTGTCTCTGTCTCTGTCTCTGTCTCTGTCTCTGTCTCTGTCTCTGTCTCTGTCTCTGTCTCTGTCTCTGTCTCTGTCTCTGTCTCTGTCTCTGTCTCTGTCTCTGTCTCTGTCTCTGTCTCTGTCTCTGTCTCTGTCTCTGTCTCTGTCTCTGTCTCTGTCTCTGTCTCTGTCTCTGTCTCTGTCTCTGTCTCTGTCTCTGTCTCTGTCTCTGTCTCTGTCTCTGTCTCTGTCTCTGTCTCTGTCTCTGTCTCTGTCTCTGTCTCTGTCTCTGTCTCTGTCTCTGTCTCTGTCTCTGTCTCTGTCTCTGTCTCTGTCTCTGTCTCTGTCTCTGTCTCTGTCTCTGTCTCTGTCTCTGTCTCTGTCTCTGTCTCTGTCTCTGTCTCTGTCTCTGTCTCTGTCTCTGTCTCTGTCTCTGTCTCTGTCTCTGTCTCTGTCTCTGTCTCTGTCTCTGTCTCTGTCTCTGTCTCTGTCTCTGTCTCTGTCTCTGTCTCTGTCTCTGTCTCTGTCTCTGTCTCTGTCTCTGTCTCTGTCTCTGTCTCTGTCTCTGTCTCTGTCTCTGTCTCTGTCTCTGTCTCTGTCTCTGTCTCTGTCTCTGTCTCTGTCTCTGTCTCTGTCTCTGTCTCTGTCTCTGTCTCTGTCTCTGTCTCTGTCTCTGTCTCTGTCTCTGTCTCTGTCTCTGTCTCTGTCTCTGTCTCTGTCTCTGTCTCTGTCTCTGTCTCTGTCTCTGTCTCTGTCTCTGTCTCTGTCTCTGTCTCTGTCTCTGTCTCTGTCTCTGTCTCTGTCTCTGTCTCTGTCTCTGTCTCTGTCTCTGTCTCTGTCTCTGTCTCTGTCTCTGTCTCTGTCTCTGTCTCTGTCTCTGTCTCTGTCTCTGTCTCTGTCTCTGTCTCTGTCTCTGTCTCTGTCTCTGTCTCTGTCTCTGTCTCTGTCTCTGTCTCTGTCTCTGTCTCTGTCTCTGTCTCTGTCTCTGTCTCTGTCTCTGTCTCTGTCTCTGTCTCTGTCTCTGTCTCTGTCTCTGTCTCTGTCTCTGTCTCTGTCTCTGTCTCTGTCTCTGTCTCTGTCTCTGTCTCTGTCTCTGTCTCTGTCTCTGTCTCTGTCTCTGTCTCTGTCTCTGTCTCTGTCTCTGTCTCTGTCTCTGTCTCTGTCTCTGTCTCTGTCTCTGTCTCTGTCTCTGTCTCTGTCTCTGTCTCTGTCTCTGTCTCTGTCTCTGTCTCTGTCTCTGTCTCTGTCTCTGTCTCTGTCTCTGTCTCTGTCTCTGTCTCTGTCTCTGTCTCTGTCTCTGTCTCTGTCTCTGTCTCTGTCTCTGTCTCTGTCTCTGTCTCTGTCTCTGTCTCTGTCTCTGTCTCTGTCTCTGTCTCTGTCTCTGTCTCTGTCTCTGTCTCTGTCTCTGTCTCTGTCTCTGTCTCTGTCTCTGTCTCTGTCTCTGTCTCTGTCTCTGTCTCTGTCTCTGTCTCTGTCTCTGTCTCTGTCTCTGTCTCTGTCTCTGTCTCTGTCTCTGTCTCTGTCTCTGTCTCTGTCTCTGTCTCTGTCTCTGTCTCTGTCTCTGTCTCTGTCTCTGTCTCTGTCTCTGTCTCTGTCTCTGTCTCTGTCTCTGTCTCTGTCTCTGTCTCTGTCTCTGTCTCTGTCTCTGTCTCTGTCTCTGTCTCTGTCTCTGTCTCTGTCTCTGTCTCTGTCTCTGTCTCTGTCTCTGTCTCTGTCTCTGTCTCTGTCTCTGTCTCTGTCTCTGTCTCTGTCTCTGTCTCTGTCTCTGTCTCTGTCTCTGTCTCTGTCTCTGTCTCTGTCTCTGTCTCTGTCTCTGTCTCTGTCTCTGTCTCTGTCTCTGTCTCTGTCTCTGTCTCTGTCTCTGTCTCTGTCTCTGTCTCTGTCTCTGTCTCTGTCTCTGTCTCTGTCTCTGTCTCTGTCTCTGTCTCTGTCTCTGTCTCTGTCTCTGTCTCTGTCTCTGTCTCTGTCTCTGTCTCTGTCTCTGTCTCTGTCTCTGTCTCTGTCTCTGTCTCTGTCTCTGTCTCTGTCTCTGTCTCTGTCTCTGTCTCTGTCTCTGTCTCTGTCTCTGTCTCTGTCTCTGTCTCTGTCTCTGTCTCTGTCTCTGTCTCTGTCTCTGTCTCTGTCTCTGTCTCTGTCTCTGTCTCTGTCTCTGTCTCTGTCTCTGTCTCTGTCTCTGTCTCTGTCTCTGTCTCTGTCTCTGTCTCTGTCTCTGTCTCTGTCTCTGTCTCTGTCTCTGTCTCTGTCTCTGTCTCTGTCTCTGTCTCTGTCTCTGTCTCTGTCTCTGTCTCTGTCTCTGTCTCTGTCTCTGTCTCTGTCTCTGTCTCTGTCTCTGTCTCTGTCTCTGTCTCTGTCTCTGTCTCTGTCTCTGTCTCTGTCTCTGTCTCTGTCTCTGTCTCTGTCTCTGTCTCTGTCTCTGTCTCTGTCTCTGTCTCTGTCTCTGTCTCTGTCTCTGTCTCTGTCTCTGTCTCTGTCTCTGTCTCTGTCTCTGTCTCTGTCTCTGTCTCTGTCTCTGTCTCTGTCTCTGTCTCTGTCTCTGTCTCTGTCTCTGTCTCTGTCTCTGTCTCTGTCTCTGTCTCTGTCTCTGTCTCTGTCTCTGTCTCTGTCTCTGTCTCTGTCTCTGTCTCTGTCTCTGTCTCTGTCTCTGTCTCTGTCTCTGTCTCTGTCTCTGTCTCTGTCTCTGTCTCTGTCTCTGTCTCTGTCTCTGTCTCTGTCTCTGTCTCTGTCTCTGTCTCTGTCTCTGTCTCTGTCTCTGTCTCTGTCTCTGTCTCTGTCTCTGTCTCTGTCTCTGTCTCTGTCTCTGTCTCTGTCTCTGTCTCTGTCTCTGTCTCTGTCTCTGTCTCTGTCTCTGTCTCTGTCTCTGTCTCTGTCTCTGTCTCTGTCTCTGTCTCTGTCTCTGTCTCTGTCTCTGTCTCTGTCTCTGTCTCTGTCTCTGTCTCTGTCTCTGTCTCTGTCTCTGTCTCTGTCTCTGTCTCTGTCTCTGTCTCTGTCTCTGTCTCTGTCTCTGTCTCTGTCTCTGTCTCTGTCTCTGTCTCTGTCTCTGTCTCTGTCTCTGTCTCTGTCTCTGTCTCTGTCTCTGTCTCTGTCTCTGTCTCTGTCTCTGTCTCTGTCTCTGTCTCTGTCTCTGTCTCTGTCTCTGTCTCTGTCTCTGTCTCTGTCTCTGTCTCTGTCTCTGTCTCTGTCTCTGTCTCTGTCTCTGTCTCTGTCTCTGTCTCTGTCTCTGTCTCTGTCTCTGTCTCTGTCTCTGTCTCTGTCTCTGTCTCTGTCTCTGTCTCTGTCTCTGTCTCTGTCTCTGTCTCTGTCTCTGTCTCTGTCTCTGTCTCTGTCTCTGTCTCTGTCTCTGTCTCTGTCTCTGTCTCTGTCTCTGTCTCTGTCTCTGTCTCTGTCTCTGTCTCTGTCTCTGTCTCTGTCTCTGTCTCTGTCTCTGTCTCTGTCTCTGTCTCTGTCTCTGTCTCTGTCTCTGTCTCTGTCTCTGTCTCTGTCTCTGTCTCTGTCTCTGTCTCTGTCTCTGTCTCTGTCTCTGTCTCTGTCTCTGTCTCTGTCTCTGTCTCTGTCTCTGTCTCTGTCTCTGTCTCTGTCTCTGTCTCTGTCTCTGTCTCTGTCTCTGTCTCTGTCTCTGTCTCTGTCTCTGTCTCTGTCTCTGTCTCTGTCTCTGTCTCTGTCTCTGTCTCTGTCTCTGTCTCTGTCTCTGTCTCTGTCTCTGTCTCTGTCTCTGTCTCTGTCTCTGTCTCTGTCTCTGTCTCTGTCTCTGTCTCTGTCTCTGTCTCTGTCTCTGTCTCTGTCTCTGTCTCTGTCTCTGTCTCTGTCTCTGTCTCTGTCTCTGTCTCTGTCTCTGTCTCTGTCTCTGTCTCTGTCTCTGTCTCTGTCTCTGTCTCTGTCTCTGTCTCTGTCTCTGTCTCTGTCTCTGTCTCTGTCTCTGTCTCTGTCTCTGTCTCTGTCTCTGTCTCTGTCTCTGTCTCTGTCTCTGTCTCTGTCTCTGTCTCTGTCTCTGTCTCTGTCTCTGTCTCTGTCTCTGTCTCTGTCTCTGTCTCTGTCTCTGTCTCTGTCTCTGTCTCTGTCTCTGTCTCTGTCTCTGTCTCTGTCTCTGTCTCTGTCTCTGTCTCTGTCTCTGTCTCTGTCTCTGTCTCTGTCTCTGTCTCTGTCTCTGTCTCTGTCTCTGTCTCTGTCTCTGTCTCTGTCTCTGTCTCTGTCTCTGTCTCTGTCTCTGTCTCTGTCTCTGTCTCTGTCTCTGTCTCTGTCTCTGTCTCTGTCTCTGTCTCTGTCTCTGTCTCTGTCTCTGTCTCTGTCTCTGTCTCTGTCTCTGTCTCTGTCTCTGTCTCTGTCTCTGTCTCTGTCTCTGTCTCTGTCTCTGTCTCTGTCTCTGTCTCTGTCTCTGTCTGTCTCTGTCTCTGTCTCTGTCTCTGTCTCTGTCTCTGACTCTGTCTCTGTCTCTGTCTCTGTCTCTGTCTCTGTCTCTGTCTCTGTCTCTGTCTCTGTCTCTGTCTCTGTCTCTGTCTCTGTCTCTGTCTCTGTCTCTGTCTCTGTCTCTGTCTCTGTCTCTGTCTCTGTCTCTGTCTCTGTCTCTGTCTCTGTCTCTGTCTCTGTCTCTGTCTCTGTCTCTGTCTCTGTCTCTGTCTCTGTCTCTGTCTCTGTCTCTGTCTCTGTCTCTGTCTCTGTCTCTGTCTCTGTCTCTGTCTCTGTCTCTGTCTCTGTCTCTGTCTCTGTCTCTGTCTCTGTCTCTGTCTCTGTCTCTGTCTCTGTCTCTGTCTCTGTCTCTGTCTCTGTCTCTGTCTCTGTCTCTGTCTCTGTCTCTGTCTCTGTCTCTGTCTCTGTCTCTGTCTCTGTCTCTGTCTCTGTCTCTGTCTCTGTCTCTGTCTCTGTCTCTGTCTCTGTCTCTGTCTCTGTCTCTGTCTCTGTCTCTGTCTCTGTCTCTGTCTCTGTCTCTGTCTCTGTCTCTGTCTCTGTCTCTGTCTCTGTCTCTGTCTCTGTCTCTGTCTCTGTCTCTGTCTCTGTCTCTGTCTCTGTCTCTGTCTCTGTCTCTGTCTCTGTCTCTGTCTCTGTCTCTGTCTCTGTCTCTGTCTCTGTCTCTGTCTCTGTCTCTGTCTCTGTCTCTGTCTCTGTCTCTGTCTCTGTCTCTGTCTCTGTCTCTGTCTCTGTCTCTGTCTCTGTCTCTGTCTCTGTCTCTGTCTCTGTCTCTGTCTCTGTCTCTGTCTCTGTCTCTGTCTCTGTCTCTGTCTCTGTCTCTGTCTCTGTCTCTGTCTCTGTCTCTGTCTCTGTCTCTGTCTCTGTCTCTGTCTCTGTCTCTGTCTCTGTCTCTGTCTCTGTCTCTGTCTCTGTCTCTGTCTCTGTCTCTGTCTCTGTCTCTGTCTCTGTCTCTGTCTCTGTCTCTGTCTCTGTCTCTGTCTCTGTCTCTGTCTCTGTCTCTGTCTCTGTCTCTGTCTCTGTCTCTGTCTCTGTCTCTGTCTCTGTCTCTGTCTCTGTCTCTGTCTCTGTCTCTGTCTCTGTCTCTGTCTCTGTCTCTGTCTCTGTCTCTGTCTCTGTCTCTGTCTCTGTCTCTGTCTCTGTCTCTGTCTCTGTCTCTGTCTCTGTCTCTGTCTCTGTCTCTGTCTCTGTCTCTGTCTCTGTCTCTGTCTCTGTCTCTGTCTCTGTCTCTGTCTCTGTCTCTGTCTCTGTCTCTGTCTCTGTCTCTGTCTCTGTCTCTGTCTCTGTCTCTGTCTCTGTCTCTGTCTCTGTCTCTGTCTCTGTCTCTGTCTCTGTCTCTGTCTCTGTCTCTGTCTCTGTCTCTGTCTCTGTCTCTGTCTCTGTCTCTGTCTCTGTCTCTGTCTCTGTCTCTGTCTCTGTCTCTGTCTCTGTCTCTGTCTCTGTCTCTGTCTCTGTCTCTGTCTCTGTCTCTGTCTCTGTCTCTGTCTCTGTCTCTGTCTCTGTCTCTGTCTCTGTCTCTGTCTCTGTCTCTGTCTCTGTCTCTGTCTCTGTCTCTGTCTCTGTCTCTGTCTCTGTCTCTGTCTCTGTCTCTGTCTCTGTCTCTGTCTCTGTCTCTGTCTCTGTCTCTGTCTCTGTCTCTGTCTCTGTCTCTGTCTCTGTCTCTGTCTCTGTCTCTGTCTCTGTCTCTGTCTCTGTCTCTGTCTCTGTCTCTGTCTCTGTCTCTGTCTCTGTCTCTGTCTCTGTCTCTGTCTCTGTCTCTGTCTCTGTCTCTGTCTCTGTCTCTGTCTCTGTCTCTGTCTCTGTCTCTGTCTCTGTCTCTGTCTCTGTCTCTGTCTCTGTCTCTGTCTCTGTCTCTGTCTCTGTCTCTGTCTCTGTCTCTGTCTCTGTCTCTGTCTCTGTCTCTGTCTCTGTCTCTGTCTCTGTCTCTGTCTCTGTCTCTGTCTCTGTCTCTGTCTCTGTCTCTGTCTCTGTCTCTGTCTCTGTCTCTGTCTCTGTCTCTGTCTCTGTCTCTGTCTCTGTCTCTGTCTCTGTCTCTGTCTCTGTCTCTGTCTCTGTCTCTGTCTCTGTCTCTGTCTCTGTCTCTGTCTCTGTCTCTGTCTCTGTCTCTGTCTCTGTCTCTGTCTCTGTCTCTGTCTCTGTCTCTGTCTCTGTCTCTGTCTCTGTCTCTGTCTCTGTCTCTGTCTCTGTCTCTGTCTCTGTCTCTGTCTCTGTCTCTGTCTCTGTCTCTGTCTCTGTCTCTGTCTCTGTCTCTGTCTCTGTCTCTGTCTCTGTCTCTGTCTCTGTCTCTGTCTCTGTCTCTGTCTCTGTCTCTGTCTCTGTCTCTGTCTCTGTCTCTGTCTCTGTCTCTGTCTCTGTCTCTGTCTCTGTCTCTGTCTCTGTCTCTGTCTCTGTCTCTGTCTCTGTCTCTGTCTCTGTCTCTGTCTCTGTCTCTGTCTCTGTCTCTGTCTCTGTCTCTGTCTCTGTCTCTGTCTCTGTCTCTGTCTCTGTCTCTGTCTCTGTCTCTGTCTCTGTCTCTGTCTCTGTCTCTGTCTCTGTCTCTGTCTCTGTCTCTGTCTCTGTCTCTGTCTCTGTCTCTGTCTCTGTCTCTGTCTCTGTCTCTGTCTCTGTCTCTGTCTCTGTCTCTGTCTCTGTCTCTGTCTCTGTCTCTGTCTCTGTCTCTGTCTCTGTCTCTGTCTCTGTCTCTGTCTCTGTCTCTGTCTCTGTCTCTGTCTCTGTCTCTGTCTCTGTCTCTGTCTCTGTCTCTGTCTCTGTCTCTGTCTCTGTCTCTGTCTCTGTCTCTGTCTCTGTCTCTGTCTCTGTCTCTGTCTCTGTCTCTGTCTCTGTCTCTGTCTCTGTCTCTGTCTCTGTCTCTGTCTCTGTCTCTGTCTCTGTCTCTGTCTCTGTCTCTGTCTCTGTCTCTGTCTCTGTCTCTGTCTCTGTCTCTGTCTCTGTCTCTGTCTCTGTCTCTGTCTCTGTCTCTGTCTCTGTCTCTGTCTCTGTCTCTGTCTCTGTCTCTGTCTCTGTCTCTGTCTCTGTCTCTGTCTCTGTCTCTGTCTCTGTCTCTGTCTCTGTCTCTGTCTCTGTCTCTGTCTCTGTCTCTGTCTCTGTCTCTGTCTCTGTCTCTGTCTCTGTCTCTGTCTCTGTCTCTGTCTCTGTCTCTGTCTCTGTCTCTGTCTCTGTCTCTGTCTCTGTCTCTGTCTCTGTCTCTGTCTCTGTCTCTGTCTCTGTCTCTGTCTCTGTCTCTGTCTCTGTCTCTGTCTCTGTCTCTGTCTCTGTCTCTGTCTCTGTCTCTGTCTCTGTCTCTGTCTCTGTCTCTGTCTCTGTCTCTGTCTCTGTCTCTGTCTCTGTCTCTGTCTCTGTCTCTGTCTCTGTCTCTGTCTCTGTCTCTGTCTCTGTCTCTGTCTCTGTCTCTGTCTCTGTCTCTGTCTCTGTCTCTGTCTCTGTCTCTGTCTCTGTCTCTGTCTCTGTCTCTGTCTCTGTCTCTGTCTCTGTCTCTGTCTCTGTCTCTGTCTCTGTCTCTGTCTCTGTCTCTGTCTCTGTCTCGTCTGTCTCTGTCTCTGTCTCTGTCTCTGTCTCTGTCTCTGTCTCTCTGTCTCTGTCTCTGTCTCTGTCTCTGTCTCTGTCTCTGTCTCTGTCTCTGTCTCTGTCTCTGTCTCTGTCTCTGTCTCTGTCTCTGTCTCTGTCTCTGTCTCTGTCTCTGTCTCTGTCTCTGTCTCTGTCTCTGTCTCTGTCTCTGTCTCTGTCTCTGTCTCTGTCTCTGTCTCTGTCTCTGTCTCTGTCTCTGTCTCTGTCTCTGTCTCTGTCTCTGTCTCTGTCTCTGTCTCTGTCTCTGTCTCTGTCTCTGTCTCTGTCTCTGTCTCTGTCTCTGTCTCTGTCTCTGTCTCTGTCTCTGTCTCTGTCTCTGTCTCTGTCTCTGTCTCTGTCTCTGTCTCTGTCTCTGTCTCTGTCTCTGTCTCTGTCTCTGTCTCTGTCTCTGTCTCTGTCTCTGTCTCTGTCTCTGTCTCTGTCTCTGTCTCTGTCTCTGTCTCTGTCTCTGTCTCTGTCTCTGTCTCTGTCTCTGTCTCTGTCTCTGTCTCTGTCTCTGTCTCTGTCTCTGTCTCTGTCTCTGTCTCTGTCTCTGTCTCTGTCTCTGTCTCTGTCTCTGTCTCTGTCTCTGTCTCTGTCTCTGTCTCTGTCTCTGTCTCTGTCTCTGTCTCTGTCTCTGTCTCTGTCTCTGTCTCTGTCTCTGTCTCTGTCTCTGTCTCTGTCTCTGTCTCTGTCTCTGTCTCTGTCTCTGTCTCTGTCTCTGTCTCTGTCTCTGTCTCTGTCTCTGTCTCTGTCTCTGTCTCTGTCTCTGTCTCTGTCTCTGTCTCTGTCTCTGTCTCTGTCTCTGTCTCTGTCTCTGTCTCTGTCTCTGTCTCTGTCTCTGTCTCTGTCTCTGTCTCTGTCTCTGTCTCTGTCTCTGTCTCTGTCTCTGTCTCTGTCTCTGTCTCTGTCTCTGTCTCTGTCTCTGTCTCTGTCTCTGTCTCTGTCTCTGTCTCTGTCTCTGTCTCTGTCTCTGTCTCTGTCTCTGTCTCTGTCTCTGTCTCTGTCTCTGTCTCTGTCTCTGTCTCTGTCTCTGTCTCTGTCTCTGTCTCTGTCTCTGTCTCTGTCTCTGTCTCTGTCTCTGTCTCTGTCTCTGTCTCTGTCTCTGTCTCTGTCTCTGTCTCTGTCTCTGTCTCTGTCTCTGTCTCTGTCTCTGTCTCTGTCTCTGTCTCTGTCTCTGTCTCTGTCTCTGTCTCTGTCTCTGTCTCTGTCTCTGTCTCTGTCTCTGTCTCTGTCTCTGTCTCTGTCTCTGTCTCTGTCTCTGTCTCTGTCTCTGTCTCTGTCTCTGTCTCTGTCTCTGTCTCTGTCTCTGTCTCTGTCTCTGTCTCTGTCTCTGTCTCTGTCTCTGTCTCTGTCTCTGTCTCTGTCTCTGTCTCTGTCTCTGTCTCTGTCTCTGTCTCTGTCTCTGTCTCTGTCTCTGTCTCTGTCTCTGTCTCTGTCTCTGTCTCTGTCTCTGTCTCTGTCTCTGTCTCTGTCTCTGTCTCTGTCTCTGTCTCTGTCTCTGTCTCTGTCTCTGTCTCTGTCTCTGTCTCTGTCTCTGTCTCTGTCTCTGTCTCTGTCTCTGTCTCTGTCTCTGTCTCTGTCTCTGTCTCTGTCTCTGTCTCTGTCTCTGTCTCTGTCTCTGTCTCTGTCTCTGTCTCTGTCTCTGTCTCTGTCTCTGTCTCTGTCTCTGTCTCTGTCTCTGTCTCTGTCTCTGTCTCTGTCTCTGTCTCTGTCTCTGTCTCTGTCTCTGTCTCTGTCTCTGTCTCTGTCTCTGTCTCTGTCTCTGTCTCTGTCTCTGTCTCTGTCTCTGTCTCTGTCTCTGTCTCTGTCTCTGTCTCTGTCTCTGTCTCTGTCTCTGTCTCTGTCTCTGTCTCTGTCTCTGTCTCTGTCTCTGTCTCTGTCTCTGTCTCTGTCTCTGTCTCTGTCTCTGTCTCTGTCTCTGTCTCTGTCTCTGTCTCTGTCTCTGTCTCTGTCTCTGTCTCTGTCTCTGTCTCTGTCTCTGTCTCTGTCTCTGTCTCTGTCTCTGTCTCTGTCTCTGTCTCTGTCTCTGTCTCTGTCTCTGTCTCTGTCTCTGTCTCTGTCTCTGTCTCTGTCTCTGTCTCTGTCTCTGTCTCTGTCTCTGTCTCTGTCTCTGTCTCTGTCTCTGTCTCTGTCTCTGTCTCTGTCTCTGTCTCTGTCTCTGTCTCTGTCTCTGTCTCTGTCTCTGTCTCTGTCTCTGTCTCTGTCTCTGTCTCTGTCTCTGTCTCTGTCTCTGTCTCTGTCTCTGTCTCTGTCTCTGTCTCTGTCTCTGTCTCTGTCTCTGTCTCTGTCTCTGTCTCTGTCTCTGTCTCTGTCTCTGTCTCTGTCTCTGTCTCTGTCTCTGTCTCTGTCTCTGTCTCTGTCTCTGTCTCTGTCTCTGTCTCTGTCTCTGTCTCTGTCTCTGTCTCTGTCTCTGTCTCTGTCTCTGTCTCTGTCTCTGTCTCTGTCTCTGTCTCTGTCTCTGTCTCTGTCTCTGTCTCTGTCTCTGTCTCTGTCTCTGTCTCTGTCTCTGTCTCTGTCTCTGTCTCTGTCTCTGTCTCTGTCTCTGTCTCTGTCTCTGTCTCTGTCTCTGTCTCTGTCTCTGTCTCTGTCTCTGTCTCTGTCTCTGTCTCTGTCTCTGTCTCTGTCTCTGTCTCTGTCTCTGTCTCTGTCTCTGTCTCTGTCTCTGTCTCTGTCTCTGTCTCTGTCTCTGTCTCTGTCTCTGTCTCTGTCTCTGTCTCTGTCTCTGTCTCTGTCTCTGTCTCTGTCTCTGTCTCTGTCTCTGTCTCTGTCTCTGTCTCTGTCTCTGTCTCTGTCTCTGTCTCTGTCTCTGTCTCTGTCTCTGTCTCTGTCTCTGTCTCTGTCTCTGTCTCTGTCTCTGTCTCTGTCTCTGTCTCTGTCTCTGTCTCTGTCTCTGTCTCTGTCTCTGTCTCTGTCTCTGTCTCTGTCTCTGTCTCTGTCTCTGTCTCTGTCTCTGTCTCTGTCTCTGTCTCTGTCTCTGTCTCTGTCTCTGTCTCTGTCTCTGTCTCTGTCTCTGTCTCTGTCTCTGTCTCTGTCTCTGTCTCTGTCTCTGTCTCTGTCTCTGTCTCTGTCTCTGTCTCTGTCTCTGTCTCTGTCTCTGTCTCTGTCTCTGTCTCTGTCTCTGTCTCTGTCTCTGTCTCTGTCTCTGTCTCTGTCTCTGTCTCTGTCTCTGTCTCTGTCTCTGTCTCTGTCTCTGTCTCTGTCTCTGTCTCTGTCTCTGTCTCTGTCTCTGTCTCTGTCTCTGTCTCTGTCTCTGTCTCTGTCTCTGTCTCTGTCTCTGTCTCTGTCTCTGTCTCTGTCTCTGTCTCTGTCTCTGTCTCTGTCTCTGTCTCTGTCTCTGTCTCTGTCTCTGTCTCTGTCTCTGTCTCTGTCTCTGTCTCTGTCTCTGTCTCTGTCTCTGTCTCTGTCTCTGTCTCTGTCTCTGTCTCTGTCTCTGTCTCTGTCTCTGTCTCTGTCTCTGTCTCTGTCTCTGTCTCTGTCTCTGTCTCTGTCTCTGTCTCTGTCTCTGTCTCTGTCTCTGTCTCTGTCTCTGTCTCTGTCTCTGTCTCTGTCTCTGTCTCTGTCTCTGTCTCTGTCTCTGTCTCTGTCTCTGTCTCTGTCTCTGTCTCTGTCTCTGTCTCTGTCTCTGTCTCTGTCTCTGTCTCTGTCTCTGTCTCTGTCTCTGTCTCTGTCTCTGTCTCTGTCTCTGTCTCTGTCTCTGTCTCTGTCTCTGTCTCTGTCTCTGTCTCTGTCTCTGTCTCTGTCTCTGTCTCTGTCTCTGTCTCTGTCTCTGTCTCTGTCTCTGTCTCTGTCTCTGTCTCTGTCTCTGTCTCTGTCTCTGTCTCTGTCTCTGTCTCTGTCTCTGTCTCTGTCTCTGTCTCTGTCTCTGTCTCTGTCTCTGTCTCTGTCTCTGTCTCTGTCTCTGTCTCTGTCTCTGTCTCTGTCTCTGTCTCTGTCTCTGTCTCTGTCTCTGTCTCTGTCTCTGTCTCTGTCTCTGTCTCTGTCTCTGTCTCTGTCTCTGTCTCTGTCTCTGTCTCTGTCTCTGTCTCTGTCTCTGTCTCTGTCTCTGTCTCTGTCTCTGTCTCTGTCTCTGTCTCTGTCTCTGTCTCTGTCTCTGTCTCTGTCTCTGTCTCTGTCTCTGTCTCTGTCTCTGTCTCTGTCTCTGTCTCTGTCTCTGTCTCTGTCTCTGTCTCTGTCTCTGTCTCTGTCTCTGTCTCTGTCTCTGTCTCTGTCTCTGTCTCTGTCTCTGTCTCTGTCTCTGTCTCTGTCTCTGTCTCTGTCTCTGTCTCTGTCTCTGTCTCTGTCTCTGTCTCTGTCTCTGTCTCTGTCTCTGTCTCTGTCTCTGTCTCTGTCTCTGTCTCTGTCTCTGTCTCTGTCTCTGTCTCTGTCTCTGTCTCTGTCTCTGTCTCTGTCTCTGTCTCTGTCTCTGTCTCTGTCTCTGTCTCTGTCTCTGTCTCTGTCTCTGTCTCTGTCTCTGTCTCTGTCTCTGTCTCTGTCTCTGTCTCTGTCTCTGTCTCTGTCTCTGTCTCTGTCTCTGTCTCTGTCTCTGTCTCTGTCTCTGTCTCTGTCTCTGTCTCTGTCTCTGTCTCTGTCTCTGTCTCTGTCTCTGTCTCTGTCTCTGTCTCTGTCTCTGTCTCTGTCTCTGTCTCTGTCTCTGTCTCTGTCTCTGTCTCTGTCTCTGTCTCTGTCTCTGTCTCTGTCTCTGTCTCTGTCTCTGTCTCTGTCTCTGTCTCTGTCTCTGTCTCTGTCTCTGTCTCTGTCTCTGTCTCTGTCTCTGTCTCTGTCTCTGTCTCTGTCTCTGTCTCTGTCTCTGTCTCTGTCTCTGTCTCTGTCTCTGTCTCTGTCTCTGTCTCTGTCTCTGTCTCTGTCTCTGTCTCTGTCTCTGTCTCTGTCTCTGTCTCTGTCTCTGTCTCTGTCTCTGTCTCTGTCTCTGTCTCTGTCTCTGTCTCTGTCTCTGTCTCTGTCTCTGTCTCTGTCTCTGTCTCTGTCTCTGTCTCTGTCTCTGTCTCTGTCTCTGTCTCTGTCTCTGTCTCTGTCTCTGTCTCTGTCTCTGTCTCTGTCTCTGTCTCTGTCTCTGTCTCTGTCTCTGTCTCTGTCTCTGTCTCTGTCTCTGTCTCTGTCTCTGTCTCTGTCTCTGTCTCTGTCTCTGTCTCTGTCTCTGTCTCTGTCTCTGTCTCTGTCTCTGTCTCTGTCTCTGTCTCTGTCTCTGTCTCTGTCTCTGTCTCTGTCTCTGTCTCTGTCTCTGTCTCTGTCTCTGTCTCTGTCTCTGTCTCTGTCTCTGTCTCTGTCTCTGTCTCTGTCTCTGTCTCTGTCTCTGTCTCTGTCTCTGTCTCTGTCTCTGTCTCTGTCTCTGTCTCTGTCTCTGTCTCTGTCTCTGTCTCTGTCTCTGTCTCTGTCTCTGTCTCTGTCTCTGTCTCTGTCTCTGTCTCTGTCTCTGTCTCTGTCTCTGTCTCTGTCTCTGTCTCTGTCTCTGTCTCTGTCTCTGTCTCTGTCTCTGTCTCTGTCTCTGTCTCTGTCTCTGTCTCTGTCTCTGTCTCTGTCTCTGTCTCTGTCTCTGTCTCTGTCTCTGTCTCTGTCTCTGTCTCTGTCTCTGTCTCTGTCTCTGTCTCTGTCTCTGTCTCTGTCTCTGTCTCTGTCTCTGTCTCTGTCTCTGTCTCTGTCTCTGTCTCTGTCTCTGTCTCTGTCTCTGTCTCTGTCTCTGTCTCTGTCTCTGTCTCTGTCTCTGTCTCTGTCTCTGTCTCTGTCTCTGTCTCTGTCTCTGTCTCTGTCTCTGTCTCTGTCTCTGTCTCTGTCTCTGTCTCTGTCTCTGTCTCTGTCTCTGTCTCTGTCTCTGTCTCTGTCTCTGTCTCTGTCTCTGTCTCTGTCTCTGTCTCTGTCTCTGTCTCTGTCTCTGTCTCTGTCTCTGTCTCTGTCTCTGTCTCTGTCTCTGTCTCTGTCTCTGTCTCTGTCTCTGTCTCTGTCTCTGTCTCTGTCTCTGTCTCTGTCTCTGTCTCTGTCTCTGTCTCTGTCTCTGTCTCTGTCTCTGTCTCTGTCTCTGTCTCTGTCTCTGTCTCTGTCTCTGTCTCTGTCTCTGTCTCTGTCTCTGTCTCTGTCTCTGTCTCTGTCTCTGTCTCTGTCTCTGTCTCTGTCTCTGTCTCTGTCTCTGTCTCTGTCTCTGTCTCTGTCTCTGTCTCTGTCTCTGTCTCTGTCTCTGTCTCTGTCTCTGTCTCTGTCTCTGTCTCTGTCTCTGTCTCTGTCTCTGTCTCTGTCTCTGTCTCTGTCTCTGTCTCTGTCTCTGTCTCTGTCTCTGTCTCTGTCTCTGTCTCTGTCTCTGTCTCTGTCTCTGTCTCTGTCTCTGTCTCTGTCTCTGTCTCTGTCTCTGTCTCTGTCTCTGTCTCTGTCTCTGTCTCTGTCTCTGTCTCTGTCTCTGTCTCTGTCTCTGTCTCTGTCTCTGTCTCTGTCTCTGTCTCTGTCTCTGTCTCTGTCTCTGTCTCTGTCTCTGTCTCTGTCTCTGTCTCTGTCTCTGTCTCTGTCTCTGTCTCTGTCTCTGTCTCTGTCTCTGTCTCTGTCTCTGTCTCTGTCTCTGTCTCTGTCTCTGTCTCTGTCTCTGTCTCTGTCTCTGTCTCTGTCTCTGTCTCTGTCTCTGTCTCTGTCTCTGTCTCTGTCTCTGTCTCTGTCTCTGTCTCTGTCTCTGTCTCTGTCTCTGTCTCTGTCTCTGTCTCTGTCTCTGTCTCTGTCTCTGTCTCTGTCTCTGTCTCTGTCTCTGTCTCTGTCTCTGTCTCTGTCTCTGTCTCTGTCTCTGTCTCTGTCTCTGTCTCTGTCTCTGTCTCTGTCTCTGTCTCTGTCTCTGTCTCTGTCTCTGTCTCTGTCTCTGTCTCTGTCTCTGTCTCTGTCTCTGTCTCTGTCTCTGTCTCTGTCTCTGTCTCTGTCTCTGTCTCTGTCTCTGTCTCTGTCTCTGTCTCTGTCTCTGTCTCTGTCTCTGTCTCTGTCTCTGTCTCTGTCTCTGTCTCTGTCTCTGTCTCTGTCTCTGTCTCTGTCTCTGTCTCTGTCTCTGTCTCTGTCTCTGTCTCTGTCTCTGTCTCTGTCTCTGTCTCTGTCTCTGTCTCTGTCTCTGTCTCTGTCTCTGTCTCTGTCTCTGTCTCTGTCTCTGTCTCTGTCTCTGTCTCTGTCTCTGTCTCTGTCTCTGTCTCTGTCTCTGTCTCTGTCTCTGTCTCTGTCTCTGTCTCTGTCTCTGTCTCTGTCTCTGTCTCTGTCTCTGTCTCTGTCTCTGTCTCTGTCTCTGTCTCTGTCTCTGTCTCTGTCTCTGTCTCTGTCTCTGTCTCTGTCTCTGTCTCTGTCTCTGTCTCTGTCTCTGTCTCTGTCTCTGTCTCTGTCTCTGTCTCTGTCTCTGTCTCTGTCTCTGTCTCTGTCTCTGTCTCTGTCTCTGTCTCTGTCTCTGTCTCTGTCTCTGTCTCTGTCTCTGTCTCTGTCTCTGTCTCTGTCTCTGTCTCTGTCTCTGTCTCTGTCTCTGTCTCTGTCTCTGTCTCTGTCTCTGTCTCTGTCTCTGTCTCTGTCTCTGTCTCTGTCTCTGTCTCTGTCTCTGTCTCTGTCTCTGTCTCTGTCTCTGTCTCTGTCTCTGTCTCTGTCTCTGTCTCTGTCTCTGTCTCTGTCTCTGTCTCTGTCTCTGTCTCTGTCTCTGTCTCTGTCTCTGTCTCTGTCTCTGTCTCTGTCTCTGTCTCTGTCTCTCAGTCTCTGTCTCTGTCTCTGTCTCTGTCTCTGTCTCTGTCTCTGTCTCTGTCTCTGTCTCTGTCTCTGTCTCTGTCTCTGTCTCTGTCTCTGTCTCTGTCTCTGTCTCTGTCTCTGTCTCTGTCTCTGTCTCTGTCTCTGTCTCTGTCTCTGTCTCTGTCTCTGTCTCTGTCTCTGTCTCTGTCTCTGTCTCTGTCTCTGTCTCTGTCTCTGTCTCTGTCTCTGTCTCTGTCTCTGTCTCTGTCTCTGTCTCTGTCTCTGTCTCTGTCTCTGTCTCTGTCTCTGTCTCTGTCTCTGTCTCTGTCTCTGTCTCTGTCTCTGTCTCTGTCTCTGTCTCTGTCTCTGTCTCTGTCTCTGTCTCTGTCTCTGTCTCTGTCTCTGTCTCTGTCTCTGTCTCTGTCTCTGTCTCTGTCTCTGTCTCTGTCTCTGTCTCTGTCTCTGTCTCTGTCTCTGTCTCTGTCTCTGTCTCTGTCTCTGTCTCTGTCTCTGTCTCTGTCTCTGTCTCTGTCTCTGTCTCTGTCTCTGTCTCTGTCTCTGTCTCTGTCTCTGTCTCTGTCTCTGTCTCTGTCTCTGTCTCTGTCTCTGTCTCTGTCTCTGTCTCTGTCTCTGTCTCTGTCTCTGTCTCTGTCTCTGTCTCTGTCTCTGTCTCTGTCTCTGTCTCTGTCTCTGTCTCTGTCTCTGTCTCTGTCTCTGTCTCTGTCTCTGTCTCTGTCTCTGTCTCTGTCTCTGTCTCTGTCTCTGTCTCTGTCTCTGTCTCTGTCTCTGTCTCTGTCTCTGTCTCTGTCTCTGTCTCTGTCTCTGTCTCTGTCTCTGTCTCTGTCTCTGTCTCTGTCTCTGTCTCTGTCTCTGTCTCTGTCTCTGTCTCTGTCTCTGTCTCTGTCTCTGTCTCTGTCTCTGTCTCTGTCTCTGTCTCTGTCTCTGTCTCTGTCTCTGTCTCTGTCTCTGTCTCTGTCTCTGTCTCTGTCTCTGTCTCTGTCTCTGTCTCTGTCTCTGTCTCTGTCTCTGTCTCTGTCTCTGTCTCTGTCTCTGTCTCTTCTCTGTCTCTGTCTCTGTCTCTGTCTCTGTCTCTGTCTCTGTCTATGTCTCTGTCTCTGTCTCTGTCTCTGTCTCTGTCTCTGTCTCTGTCTCTGTCTCTGTCTCTGTCTCTGTCTCTGTCTCTGTCTCTGTCTCTGTCTCTGTCTCTGTCTCTGTCTCTGTCTCTGTCTCTGTCTCTGTCTCTGTCTCTGTCTCTGTCTCTGTCTCTGTCTCTGTCTCTGTCTCTGTCTCTGTCTCTGTCTCTGTCTCTGTCTCTGTCTCTGTCTCTGTCTCTGTCTCTGTCTCTGTCTCTGTCTCTGTCTCTGTCTCTGTCTCTGTCTCTGTCTCTGTCTCTGTCTCTGTCTCTGTCTCTGTCTCTGTCTCTGTCTCTGTCTCTGTCTCTGTCTCTGTCTCTGTCTCTGTCTCTGTCTCTGTCTCTGTCTCTGTCTCTGTCTCTGTCTCTGTCTCTGTCTCTGTCTCTGTCTCTGTCTCTGTCTCTGTCTCTGTCTCTGTCTCTGTCTCTGTCTCTGTCTCTGTCTCTGTCTCTGTCTCTGTCTCTGTCTCTGTCTCTGTCTCTGTCTCTGTCTCTGTCTCTGTCTCTGTCTCTGTCTCTGTCTCTGTCTCTGTCTCTGTCTCTGTCTCTGTCTCTGTCTCTGTCTCTGTCTCTGTCTCTGTCTCTGTCTCTGTCTCTGTCTCTGTCTCTGTCTCTGTCTCTGTCTCTGTCTCTGTCTCTGTCTCTGTCTCTGTCTCTGTCTCTGTCTCTGTCTCTGTCTCTGTCTCTGTCTCTGTCTCTGTCTCTGTCTCTGTCTCTGTCTCTGTCTCTGTCTCTGTCTCTGTCTCTGTCTCTGTCTCTGTCTCTGTCTCTGTCTCTGTCTCTGTCTCTGTCTCTGTCTCTGTCTCTGTCTCTGTCTCTGTCTCTGTCTCTGTCTCTGTCTCTGTCTCTGTCTCTGTCTCTGTCTCTGTCTCTGTCTCTGTCTCTGTCTCTGTCTCTGTCTCTGTCTCTGTCTCTGTCTCTGTCTCTGTCTCTGTCTCTGTCTCTGTCTCTGTCTCTGTCTCTGTCTCTGTCTCTGTCTCTGTCTCTGTCTCTGTCTCTGTCTCTGTCTCTGTCTCTGTCTCTGTCTCTGTCTCTGTCTCTGTCTCTGTCTCTGTCTCTGTCTCTGTCTCTGTCTCTGTCTCTGTCTCTGTCTCTGTCTCTGTCTCTGTCTCTGTCTCTGTCTCTGTCTCTGTCTCTGTCTCTGTCTCTGTCTCTGTCTCTGTCTCTGTCTCTGTCTCTGTCTCTGTCTCTGTCTCTGTCTCTGTCTC